>JAAAKG020013756.1:3584-20802 GCA_010014905.2 Druon quercuslanigerum | reverse complement strand
TTAAAATTATTTTTGCGATACCCCTACTAATAAAAAAAAGCACAAAAAAAATTTTTCAACCAAGTAGATGCATTTTCTACCAAAAGGGACAAATTTTAAAGAAAATAGATAAATTTTTACCTAAATGGTTGAATTTTTAAACAAAAAGATTAAATTTCCTACCAAGAAAGTAAAATTTCTAAACAAATAGATAAATTTCCAACTAAATAATTTTTCTTTCAAGAAAATAACATAAATTTTCAATAGAAAATGGAATACCTGAATATTCAATTGAAAACATTAATTTTTAACTTTAAAGTACAAACTTTTACGAAATTTTTTACATTTAAAATAGTTGGATTTAACCAAAATTGCGAACTGTCAAGCAAGTAGTTAAATTTTCAACAATAAATATTAACTTTTAATCAAAAAGATTAATTTTCTACCAAAAATGACGAATTTTCAAGAAAGTAGGTAAATTTTAAACCAAATGATTAAATTTTTTACCAAAAAGGTTCATTTTTAACCAAGAAGATTAATTTGTAAGAAAACAGATTAATTTTCAACCAATTAGTTTTACTTTATAATAAAGAATCATTTTTAAAAAAATGGAATAATTAAGTACATATTCAACTAAAATAATTAATTTTTAACTTTAAGAAACGAACTTTTAAAAAAGTATTTATGTTTTCAATAGTTGGATGCAACCAAAAAGAGGAATTTTCAACCAAGTAGTCAAATTTTTAACCAAAAGATTAATTTTTTACAAAAAAGGGTGAATTTTCATAAAAAAATATAAATTTTTAACCAATAAGTTTAATTTTTTTCTAAAAAATACGAATTTTCAATTAAGTTCACAAATTTTCCACGAAGCAGTTGCATTTTTGACCAAAAAGGCAAATTTTCAACCAAAAAGATGAATTTATTAGCAAAAAGACGATTTTTCAATAAATTATATAAATTTTCTATCAAATAATTTTTTTTAATATAAATAAGATAAATTTTCAACAAAAAAAATAGAATATCTAACTATTCAAATAATAAAATTAATTTTTAAGCTAAAAAAAACTCAACTTTTTGAACCAAGTAGTTAAATTTTTAAACTAATAGATTAAATTTTAATCAAGAAGTTAAAATTTCTAATAAAAAAGGTGAATTTTTAAGGAAACAGAAGAAATTTCAACCAAACAATTTATTTTTGTAACAAAAAGAAGCATTTTCGAGAAAATACCAGATTTTTTCAACAAAATAGTTAAATAGTTAAAAATTCAAATTCAGAAGATAAATTTCGAACCAAAACCTGAAATTGCTACTCATAAAATTTAAAAAATTAATTTTTAACTTAAAAATTACAACATTTTAAGAAAGGAGTTATATTTTCTATATAGTAGAATTCGGCAAAAAAAAATAATTTTGAACAAAATAGTTCTCCTTTCAACCAAGTGGTTGAATTTTCAACCCAAAATGAAATATTTAAATTTTGAATGAACAAATTAATTGTCACCAGTACTTCTTAAAATGTTGAATTTTATCCAAAAATATGATTTCTCGAAAAAGAAGGTTAATTTTCTGCCAAAAAGAACAAATTTAAAAAAAAAATCAACTTATATTGTGATTCTTAAACCCAAAAACATTAATTCTGAACAAAATAATTTAAATTTCAACCCAAGTGTTAAATTTTTAGTTAAAACCATAAATTTTCAACAACAAAATTTATCGGTTTAATTTTCATCTAAAAAAATTAAATTTCAATCCAAGAGTTAAATTTTCAGTTAAAACCATAAATTTTCAACAACAAAATTTATCGGTTTAATTTTCATCTAAAAAAATTAAATTTCAACAAAAAAAAAGTTTTAAGAAAAAAGTTGAATTTTTAACCAAAGATATAAATTTTCAATCAGAATTATCAATCTTTAGCCAAAAAATAAGATTTTTCACCAAAAAATCGTTCAATCCTTATCCAAAATATATCAATTTTCTGCTAAAAAGTGTTTATTAACCAAAAAAGATCAAATTTTTATCAAAAGAGATGAATTTTCAAAAAAGGAAAATTTTTAACTAAATAATTCAATTTTCAACTAAAAAATATAAGTTCTCAACCACGAGTGAAATAGCGAAATTTATAGTAAAAAATTTACTTTCAAGAAAAAAATTTAATTTTCCACTAAGACGATTACTTTTGAAATAAAATAATTAATCTTGAACAAATAAAATTACTTCGTGAATATAAGGAATAATTGTCTACCAATAAAGCAAGATTCGTAACCAAAAATAAAATAGTTAAATTCTTAGTTAAAAAAAAAATAATTTTTAACCAAATATATAAATTTAAAATCGGAATGATGCATCTGTCACAAAAAAAAAGAATTTTCACCAAAAAATCGTTCAATCCTTATCCAAAATATATTAATTTTCTACTAAACAGTGTTCTTTTAACGAAAAAAATATAAAATTTTTATCAAAAGAACTAAATTTTCAAATAAAACAGACGGATCTTCGACCAAGTAATTGCATTTTCAACCAAAAAATAAAAAATCTCGACCAAGATCGAAATAAAGAAATTTACATTAAAAATTTTTTTTCAACAAAATAGTTAAATTAATTTGTAACCACGAGGATAAACTTTCTACCAATAAAGCAAGATTTGTAACCAAAAGTACAATAATTAAATTCTTAGTTTACAATTTTCATTTTTAACAAAGAAGAAAAAACTATTTTTTAACAAAATAGTTAAATATTAAAAAAAAGATTGATTCTTATTGAGAAATGTAATAGTTGATATTTCAACCAAGAAAAATCATAATTTTAAATCCAAAATGGTTAAGAACAACCAGATAATGCAAATTAAAAAAAAGTTGATTCCGCATTCAAAAAAGATTTATTATCAACCACGCAGTTAAATTTGTAACTTAATCAATCAAATTTTTATGAGAAAACATGAATTGTCAAACCAAAAGACGAATTTTTAGCTACAAAGAAAAACTTTTAGATAAACATTTTTTTATACACGATAGAAAAAAACCTAATTGTTGAATGATCAACCCAAATTTTTAAGAAAAAAGTTAATTTCTAACCAAGTACTTTAATTTGTTTATTTATTTCTATTAATTAAGTTCCTATTCAAGTTGCGAGACTGTGAAAAGGGGTAAAGGAGGGTAAAATAAATAATTAGGAATTTTCATCATTCATAGACTCAAAAATAATAGGTACTTTAAATCCGCATTGTAGTTGATTTTTCATACTTTAAACACACTTTGTTCAAAAACTGGAAAATAAAGCTAATTTACTACACACTTTTAAATCCGGAAAACACAAAGTGTGTCGGTCTACGCAACGTTGTAGGCCCTGGGATAGCCATGACTTTCACAATTTTTTTCCATGGCCCCTCCACGCTAATTTGAACCCGACCGCAGAATATATAGTTGTCAGATCGTTTATCTTTTCATCTGACCGTTAAACAATCCATTTGCCACTGCCGAATCTCTCAGTCCGAGTATCATTCGATTTGATACACTTTCGCCGAGATCCAGAATCGCTTTATTGAAGAAAAAAAATTTCTTGCGAACGTTCTACTGCAGAAGAAGCGGTTTCACGGTCCATTGCGGTCGCCCACAAAATAGTAGTCTGCAATTTATTATTGTAAAAAGTGTCAATTTTCACTTCATTAAGACGCATTCTTAGTGGTTTAGAGATGACTAGGTCTTTATTTTATGAATGAAGATAAAGAGGCTCTAAAGGTTCAGATGATAATACTCATTATTTCGTAATCACTCTATTTGCAATAATAATGGCAGTCCAACAGGTTGAGTTTGAGGTATTTGAAAGCAAAAGTTTAAAGAAAATTCCTTCTATGAATAATAATAATAGAGTTCAGCGCTCTTTATTCTTCAGGCACTGATTATTTCCTGTGTGGTATAGTTTAAAATGTCTGTTTTAGTTTTAAAGAAATATGACCCGATTTGTCAATAATCCGTGAAATAATTCAATAATTTTAATGCTGGTTAAGTTTCTCTAGCCATAATTTTCAAATGCAAATATCTTCAAAATTAACAAACTTGACCCAGAAAACTCCTCAGTTGGGAGAACAAAACCATTTAGATACTGCAGAAGCTACAAAATTCAAGTAGAGAAAATGAGAAATGACACTTAAAATTAGGCATTATTAAAAGTAAAGTCACCTTCTTCCATGCTAATAGAAAAGCATCTAAATTAAAAAATTAAGATTGGAAGATAGTCGACATTCAGAGACTGCAGCTTGAGGAGTTAAAAAAAACGATTACGATCAACCTGCGGTGTTCTAGTAAGAAAAAATTAAGAGCATCTGTCTGGGGCAGAAAGTGAAAGGTCACTTTTGTTCTCTAGGTAATTTAGATTTGCGTCGACACACAATTCAACCGCACTTAATGCATAGCTCAACACTTTTTGCCTCATTTCCGTTAACGTGAAAGATTATAGCCATGCCTACACTCCCTTAAGAATCATGATTGCTTCGGAAGCTATCATCCAGAAAAACAATCTTCAATCAACAAAATCCTTTCGTTGTCCGCATTTGGTTTGTTTGGTTTTAATTAAATCAACCCCAATATTTTACCACAATATCCTTTTGTGTTAAGCAGAAAGTTTGTCCTTCATGTGCCAACTATATTCTAGGTTCGAATCCGGTCAAATCATCCAAAATGCTCTGCATTCAATCAAGTCTTTTCCTGGATGATGAACAAAATGGTCTGAATGGAGAAACATCTGCAGTTTGTAGAAAGTTTCCAAAACGGGTGAAACGGTATAGTGTAATCATCCTCAAATGAATAAGTACAACTCGTCACTTTGCTTCGTTATGTTGTCCAGAGTGATGAGTGGTACGGAGTGGGACAAAGTTGAATTCTGCACAGGTGCTATTGACTGAATAAAGGCAAGGCAAGTCAGAAACAAGACGTTTCTCGGGAAAGAAAGCTGTTAAAAGAAAGAACTTGATCCTCTCGAGTTTGACTTATGTTACTGTCTATAGTGCGTGAAAGACGTTGAAAAGTACATAATCCCGAGACTCTAGTATATAGAAAGAGAGCACAGCGTCCGGCGCAGTGACCTACTATCTTCGGTTCGGCGCCTTGGGGTTGTATGTGTAAATCCGACACGCATTTCCCAGTCACACGGACTTCCGACTTGAGCTCAAGAATTTATTAATTTTTTTTCTTAATTGATGATTCGAAGCGAGACTTATGACCCGCGCGCAACAATAAAGGGCTTTGAGCCAAGGAAATTGATTGAAAAGGTGTTTGTTTAGGGGAAGCGTGCCGAAGAAGTAATGATGACTTCGGACTAAATCAAACCAATCAATGATGTCCATGATACACAAAACTATCATCAGATCAAAGCCAAAACAACTCCGGACAAAGCCATATCGTAATCACAACGTTTGAAAGATTAATCCGCCATTTTTTTTTATTAATTCAGACTGTATCGACCGAACAAAATTTAGGAAATTTTTTCTAAGTCGTATTATTTTTATGACTCAAATGGCGTTTATGAAGCATAAAAACGTTTGAAAGATTAATCCGCCATTACTTGTTTTGAAAACCGATTATCTAAGAATTTAGAAATTGTATGCTACAGTATGACCTTAATTCTAATTTCTAATTAATGATAAGAATTATATTGAAACCCATCATTAAATCGAAGCCAATTTGACAATGATGGATTAGAATGTTCATTTACACTAAAAAAAATAGGTCGTAGGCCCAACTGTTTAGGTTTCTAAAATATTCCACTGCTACTTTATTGGTTAGCTCAACTATTTTGGTTACTGGTGTTACTACTCTCGGCATGTTTGATTAACCCAATTAGGTGTTCCTACTACCTATTTTATTTAGTGAATGTGTTTGACCTAACGTGTTTAAGACATTCTTTGGATTTGCTCATGGCTTTAAAAGATTATCGGGATGTCCTCAAGACGTCTGCCAACAAAACTTTATAAGACGTTTGAAAGATTAAGCCGCCATTATTCAAGTATTAAATAAAATGATTGTTACAGTTTTTCAAGGAAGCTCTTCTTCGGAAATCGGGTTCATTTTATTTGTAATCCAATTTGTAATAATTACAATTTATTAGCATCCGATTAACTCTATAAATTGTACAATGCACAAAACGGAATTAATACCAATTATTGTTTTTATTCAAGAATTCAAGTGCCTCTCGAAATTTCTCTACTTTATTTTAATTTCCTCACATCAGAATAATCCGAAATTACTTGCTCGTTTGTATTTTCGGGCTAAAATGAGAGGATTGTAAATCGAGAGAACACGAGAGAATTAACACGATCGTATGTCAGTGGATAAATAGGATGTGACATTAATGACAGTATGTGGCTGTCAAAGAGTAGAATTGATTGTCAATGAGCGGGTGTTGTAATTACAGAAAGGATCTAGTACCGCAATAATACACATTAAACCGCAGCAACACGGCGCATTTCATGATTGAATTTATGAATTAGATATGACCTAATGGCCGTTAAGGTCTATAATCTACACGTTAATAAGTACAGAGCATTGATAAGGTATCAGACAAGTAGTAATTCAATAAATCAAGAAAATAATGAGGGTGATAATTGCCCACATCATTCTAATGAGTTTATCGAGTAGCTTTTTTGAAATTATTGAAAATTTAAATAAATTATAGCTGAATCTGATAATATTTAAAAAAGGGTTTTCGCGGACGCTTTGAAAAAATATTTCTTATAGCATTTTCAGTATTTTAATGGTCATATTTATGATTGTTATAATAAATTCATTTATATTGCATTTCTGAAGATAGAAACTTTTTATTTTCAAAAGATTAATTTCCTCTTATATTAAGAATAATAGTTTAAAACAAGATATTTTTCCATTTAGCAACAATTTATATTTTTTGTATACAATTCTTTTAAAACATATTAATTTATTTTGCATTTCTAAAAATAGAACATTTTTCTTTTAAGTAGCACCACTTCTTTTTATCTGAAGAATAATATCTTGTCACAAGAGATTCAAGAATAATTGCTATTGTTATAAACAATTTCTATTAAACATTCACGTATTTCGAATTTTTTACAATGGAAAATTATCCATGTGGAATCTTTTCTTTTCATCTCAGGTATAATAGTATTATTCAAAAAACTGCTATTCAATACAAATTTTAATTGCAATAGACAATTTTTGAAATAAATTTAGATTTTCTTGCATAAATTAATAAAAAACATGATAGTCATTGCGATATCTAGTCAAATAGCAATACTTTGTATGGTAATATTAATCATGAAAAAAAGTAAAAAAAAAGTTCAATGATAAAAAAAGCAAAATTAGTAATTTTTTATAACAATTTCTAATGATAATAAATACTATCGTTATGCAGTTATCTCATGTGGAAAGATACTTTTTCTGATATTAAGAAAATAATATACAGAAAGTACACATTTTTAATTTAAAAAAATTTTATAAAAGTGAATTTTTTTAATAATTATTTATAACAATAAAAATGTTTGTCTTTTACTTTGTAGTCATGGTAATTTATTACTTGTATGTTATTCAGTGATGTATTAAGTATAAATAATTAACTAAAATTCGGATATGAAATGAATACTAGTTTTATAAAGTAATTTGTTTATAACAATAAAATAATTAGAGAAATTTCATCTAAAATAAGAATTTACGTTTATGAAGCGTAAATTGAGTAATTTTTGGATTTTTAAGAAAGTAGTAATAAACAGAGAAAAGTAGGTTGTAAAATTTCAAAAATTTATAATTAATTTTGTTAACTTAATCAGCCTCCACAGGCTTCTTCAAAATGAAATCAGGTTTAACAGGAACTTTTTATTAAATTAAAGAAAATTCTTTTTTCTCAAAAAACGCACGAAACGATATTTTTAATTTTTTTCACGTTTAGCCTATTTTTGGAACCACAAAGTTGAAAAAGTGCATTATTGTACAATTTTATTATTAAAAACAAAATTTATAAAGAAATAACTCATTTTCGTACTATTTTCAAGGGAAAAAACTATTTGCTACTCAAAATGTATCAAATTATCTTTTTAAAATTACTGTTTTTTAAAACAGAAAATTATTAACACTTAACATTCAGATTTGCTCAAAATAATTTAAGTTAACAAATAGAAAAATTTCATCCTATTTTAGCGGATAATTTTTTTTGCTTATTTTAGTTATATACAAAGAGTTGTTTCTTCTAACAATTCTGGAGATTATTTTTGTTGTACAATATTTAGATTTATTATAAATAATTTAAATTAAGAAATGTAAAATTTTCAACTTTTTTTTGCGGAAAAATTCTTTCCCGTCTAATATTTTTAAAAATAGCTTTTGAAAAATGAAATTTTAAGAAAGTTATTTGACTTTTTGTTTGTGATAAACAATTTAAATTAACAATTTAAAAATTTTAATTCTTTTTTTCTCCGAAGAAAATTTGGCTACCTTATATTTATCGAAATAGCTTATCTAAATCATAAAAATTCAATAGATTCATGAGACTTAAATTGTTTTTAAAAAAGTGAAATGTTAAGTTTAAAAATTTTCTGGAATTTCATAAGCCGGAGGAGACATTTTAAAAAATATTAGGTGAAGAATAATTTTTCCCGCGGAAAATTGATAAAAATTTTCTATTTGTTTAATTAAATTATTTATAAACAAAGCAAAGTATTTATTTTTTTGTATACTCTTTGTATAATTCTTTTTTTGCAAACACATCAATTTAAATTTTCTGGTTTATTGTTTTTAGTTATTTTTTAATGTCTGTTATTCAAAATTAAATCTATGACTTAATTGTTAATAAAAAAAACTTTGATCTGATTTATTTTTACGATATGGAATCTTTTTCAAATATAAAAATTATGTTATTTTACGAAAATCTGGTTGATTTAGAGGACAAAAAAAATTTAAAATACTATCTATTAATACTGTATTCAAAAATATATTTTTTCCAGCATCTAAACATTATTAATTATTAAAATTAAATTTTTGCAACTTTGTTAATAAAATATTTAAATTCCTAACTGCTGACCTAATTCTGTACAGGAAATTCAATGTTACTCTTGTACATCTAAATTAAAAATGATATATTTTCTATATATCAATGCCTCGGACACTAGAATTCATTTCTGTAATAACTACAGCAGGTTTTCCGTATGTCCTACTTGTGTCAAGTTTTCAATATTCTATTTTTTACTTCCTCGTTGCGACAACTTTCACGAGGATCTTTCACGAAGCACTTTTTTTACGAAATCATTTTGCAAAAATTAATATCATTTTTTTAATTATTTCAAAAAGAATACTTGTCGCCATCTTTATTATATCAATATTGTTAGTTTCACCCCGAAAAATATTTTCCTTGAATCAAAGAAACAATTTCTTCAGGAAATATTTTTTTTATTAAATCAAAAATAAATTAAATATTAAGAAAATCATTTACAATTTAACAAAAAAAAAATAATTTCTTTGCCCCCAAGACATTCTTTACGGAACATTTTTCATTGGAACAAAAAATAATTTTTTTAGATCAAGAAAATTCATAAGATAAAAAAATAAACACATTTTTTTGGCTAAAATAAATGATTTAAAGTCCAATTATAATTGGGAAGCCCTATTTCTTTGAATTAAAAAATTCCATTAAATAAAAAAAACAAATACTTTGATTCAAACAAATTCGTTTGAATCAAAGAAAATGTTTTTAAAAAAATTTGCATTGTAATTAAAAAAAATTTATTTATTCTTAAGAAATTTGGTTGAATCAAACGAAATTTCTTCTGGTCAAAGAAACGGTTTAAAGCAAAAAATTATATTTTAACAAAAAATTATTTCTTTCAATCAAAGAAATTTATTTAAGTCTAAAAAGTTTTTTCTGATCTTCATTGAAAAAAACCTTTATATTTTTATACCATAAATAGTTAAAAAGTTTGTACTTACTACCAAAAATAAGGGCAGCAAAAAGAACAGGCTCTTCTTTTTTATACTCCACCGCGTTCTGTCCATCTTTTGTGTTTTTGATTTTGCGCGCGTTCTCTGTAATTAAAAAAGAATACAAATTGTTAATTAAACAAAGTAGACTTTGAAAATGAATTTTTTAATTTCGATTTGATGAAAATAAAAATAGCATAAAAATAAAGCCAATTAAAAAAAAATTAAGGATAGATTGCAAAAGAATTTCAAAAGGTTATGGGCCCAGAAAATATGTGAAAATCGATGTAAAGAGTTTAAGTTCGTAATATCTGTATCAATATATAGTTTTGCAATAAAACAAATAAATTTAAGTAAATTAACATAATATATGAATAATAATTTGTTCTAAAAATATTTAATTTTTTTTCAGTTGCATATAAGGGTTCAAATTTAAAAAAAAAACTTTTTGTCTCTAGTAAAATTATTGTTATAAATGTATATACAGCGAAAATAAGTTTTCTGCTCTACTTTTTTAAACAATGAATTTTTTATTTGAAATAAAGAAATAAATTTTTCAGCCTTAAAGCCGATTTCAAATAGCTTTCAGTTTAGAAATTTTTTAATCAATTCCTCTTCATGCTAGACTGAATAGCCAACCAATATCAAACTTAGAAATTAGATTGTTCGCCACACTTAAAATTAATTTAAAAATACATTGTATAAAAGGCGATTTATTAGATCAGAAAAATATTAATTTTAACAATGAGAATGTATACCATTTTTAGAATTAGGAATAATTATTTATTGAATAAAAAAGACACTACTAATCATATTTTCAGATTTAATGTTTTAAATTTAATTATTATTTTTAATTTTATACTGAAACAAATTTATTTTAATATTTCTGTTTTTATTTATTTTAGAGGTGGTTAGCCAAAACAAATCAGAAACCATCGATTTTTTTTTTTTTTTTACTTAAAAAATATCGATCTGAAAAAAAAATGGTTTAAAAACAAATATCACCCAGGATAAGAAAAATTTTTATGTTGAAGGAATTTGTCCAAAAAGGTGGATTATTTGATAGGTATGTATTTTTAATCTTTATTAGTTAATCCAATTTTATTTAATTGTAATTTTAATTATTGACAAAAAATTAATTAAGTTTAGAAAACATTATTTATTGTAACTCATTTAAAGTAATTTATTTTTTGCTTTTACAATACACAAGTTTTGTTTAAAAATAATTTTTATTAATCAAAATTATAAATACATGCCCAAAAAAAAAATCGCATTTTTTATCGACTTTTTAATTTTTCTTAAGAATGGTTTGTTGCATCTAAAAAATTCTTTAAACATAAGAGATATATTTTTTCATCCACGATAATTTTTTTATTGATTTATTTTTCGATTTATTCGACATTTGTGGAGAACAAAAATAAATCGATATTATAAAGGGATTCGCTTTCCTGAGCATAAAAATATTTTTCGATTTAATGAAACTGTAATTATAAAAAAAAATTTTTTCACTATATAGTTCTGATCAATTCAGAGCTGGAAAAACTGGCCTAAAAAAATGGCAAACTTTTTATTCTTTTTTTGAGAATGGTTAGTTTTATTTAAAAAATTATTCATTGTAGCAGATTTATTTTTTAGTGCCGATAAATTATTTTTGGGTCACACCCACTGATTAATAGAGAGTTAGAAAAGCCATCCGCCTTTTTTTAAATCAAATTTTTCCATCAATTTTTTTTTTTTAAACAGGTAGTTCGATACGCCCGATTTTTTAGGTGTAAATCCGAAAAAACGGGTTTTTAGGGGATTTTTAACTTATTTTGGTTTAGCGGGCCATAAAAAAAAATGTTAATCCTAATTGACACCTGAAATTTCAAAATTTTAAATTTTATGCTACATCCTACTCATTAATTCAGAGCTAGAAAAGCCGGATAAGAAAAGAAAGTTTAAGTTCTCTGTCCATTTGTTTCTTATTTTTCTTAAGAACTTTTAGTTGTATCAAAATATTTCTTGAACTTAAAAAGTGGATTTTTTCAACCCCGATCATTTTTGTTCCCAATAAATTTTCCATACAACCGAAATCCGTAAAATAATTTAAAATTTTGAAACATTTTTTGAATCTGATGAAACCCAATAATTTAAAAAATCCAAATTTTACGCTACTACTAATTCAGAGCTAGGAAAAACAAATTTTCAATCATATTCATATTTAATTTTCAAATTTCCACCATCTGCAGTGATACACTTTTGCACATCCGGAAGTCGAAAGTCCCTCACAAAAAAATCCAGAAGGAACTCAACCGCACTTTTTTATATCCACGAATAATTTGCACATAAAAAATCACTTTCTCAAATTAACACACTTTACCTTCCTTCGGCCTCAGAGAGCCAAAAACAATTTTTTTCCTCCCTCTCGAGTCACGAATAAAAATTTGAAAACGAAAATAAAAAAAATCGATAAATAATAACGAGACCGGTGATAAAAAGCGAAACTGTCGGGTCGGGACTTAATCGCGATTCATTGGGACGTGCCAAATCCAAGTCGGGGACTTTGGGACTAAAAGTGACTTTTCTGCCCGTCGGGAACTGACTGAACGAGCAAAAGGCACTCGTCTCGGCTACGAGCCACGTCCCAGTGACCTACTGCTGATCATGATGATTCGAGCTTCCCCCTCCACTGAACTCGTAAGGCCCAGTGCGACTGTTCGCGGACCCCTTTCTGCGGCCCGAAGCGGAGCGGCGCTCCCCCCTCCCCCTCAACTAGGGATCGTAGCTGGGGGGAGCAGCGTGGTCAACAACAGGTGAAAGAGGAAAAGGTCTCGAGGCGTGAGTCTCATTACTCCCGGGCCGAGGATGAGAATAAAAACAGAGCAAGCGAGGAATTTATTTTGCTCTGCGGAGATCAATGAGGGACAATGTCCGAGGATAAGGAACGATTCCTGGGCCCTCGCTTCTAGCAATTTTCAGCGAAAGTAATAAATAAATTTTTCTAGCCCTCATTCATGTACCTATTTTGCTATCGTCAAGTGATTAGAGTTATGTAAATTTAATGGTAAATAAATCGGAATTTCGTGACCCTAAAACTGTAGAGTTAGATTCCATCTCACTTTCTTGAAAAACGTGATTTATCATATCAAAACAACGATTTAACTGTAAATTAAAGCCTGATCTTATAAATTATTCTTAAAAATATGGTAATTCTTTAATTTGATGATCTTCCTGACTTTGAGTAATTTGTTTCAAAATTTATAGAATATTTTTTTTTTAAGTCCGGGAGTAAAATATCAGACGAGGGAGGCGAAAAAAGTCTTGGCATTTTTTGTCAAAACCAATACTTAAGATCTAAAAAATTTAAAATCCGGAAAAATGATTCAACCCTTTTCTTTTCTAGGTCAACCGTTCTAGTTAAAAAAAATTGTATACGAATTTATATTTTAAACAAAAAGCAATCATGTTTTTAAAAAAAGTTAAGGTTTTAAAAAATTAGATTATTTTCAATCGAAACCATGAATTTTTAAAAAAGAAGATTATTTTTTTAGCGCGAAAAATATAAATTTTCAACTGAAAAATATTATTTTTTAAAAGAAAAATGGAAAAGTTACATTATCAACTTAATAAATTAATTTTTAACATAAAAAAATCAGGTTTATAATCAAACTCTCCACTTCTCTTTTCTAGGTCAAACTTTCCACTTAAACTAAAAAAGGTTTGTGTGAACGTTTTTATTTTCTTATTAAAAAAAACTTTGTGTAACTGTTCAAATTTTTTTAAATGTTAAGAATAGAAATTTTTTATTTTTACAGTCACAGTATTTTCCATTAAGGAACTGTTAAATGCTAAAATTAATAAAAAAATATTCATATTTAGTATAACAAGTCTAATAATATACCAACACATAATGATAAAAACTAAAAATGATTAAATACTAAAATAAAAATAAGGCTAAAATTTGAAAGTCTATTTAATAATAAATAAAATATTTTTAATTTAAAATTAAAATTGTTTAGACTGCAATATCGACTTTTGGCACTTTCGTTGAGCATTTATTTTCTTTAATTAAAAATTCAACTTCTTCATTGAAAATTGAACTTCTTTGTAAAAATTCTTTTTTTGGTAAAAAAATTCCTCTTTTTGTATAAAAATTTAACGACTTAATTGAAAATTAATATTTTAGACTGAAAATTTATGTATTTTGTTCAAATTGTTTTTTCTTTTTTGGTTAAATTTAATTTTTTACATTTAAAAATATAATGTTTCTTGGTTAAAATATAATTTATTATCTAGAATTTTGAAATTTTTTGAAATTAAGAAAATTTGCACTTTGAAAATTTTAATTTTAATTTGCTGTTTTTGAAATTTTAATACTGGACGTTGAAGAGTTTTAATTTTAATTTATTTGTTAATTTTTGAAACTGAAAATTAATTTAATTTCTTTAGAATTATTCTTCTCAGATAAACACTTTAATTATCAAGTTGTAAATTTATTTACTCTGTTAGCACTCTGTTATCTCTTGTTTTATGGTTAAAAATTAAACAAATTGTGAATTTTTTGTTGTTTTTCTATTAAAAAATCTTTTTTATGCTTTTTTATTCAAAATTCATCTTTTTTTTTAAAAAATAACTCTTTTTGGTGAACAATTGATATTTTTTGTTTTATATAAATTCCATAGTAACCTTTAAAAAAATTCATTTCAAAATATTCGAAAGATAAAGAATACAAAACTAAAAACTTTTTCAACTCTGTTATTCATAATTTTTTTAAATTTTTCTTTCTTCTTTCTCATTTGTAATTTTATGTCATTGTTTATACTTGTTTATAAGGGTTTAAATTTTCCCCCTATATTTCTAATTTTTTATTTCGTTTCTCCAGCTGCTTCTTCAATTTTAATTGAAACCAAGGTAGCATGCTCTCTCTATCAAAGAAAAAATAATTAAATTTTCCACTATACTGTTGAACATTCAACCAATAAAAAAACAAACGAATCTGTCACAAAATGATTTAATTGTTAAACAAATGAAATAATTTTTTGCTAAAATGATGAATCTTTCACTAAAATTGTTTATATTTAATTCGGAAAATAAATGTAAAAAAAGGAGAAAGTATCAACAAAATAGTTAATTATTCAGCCAAACAGGATACTTTTTAAAGAAATTATTTGATTTTGAACACAGGAAATTATTTTGCAATCAAAAACATGAATTTTTTACCAAAAAGATTAATTTTTAACCAATATATACGAATTTTCAAAGAATGTTGAATTTTCAACTGAATATGATAAATTTTTAACCAAAAATTTAAGAGTTACATTTCAAATCCAAAAATTTATTTTTTACTGAAAAAAAAAGTATTTTTTAGTTACTTAAATTTGCAAACTTAAATTATGCCTCTTAAGCTAAAAAATCAATTCATAATAAAGGAATTCAACTTTTAACAAAGTAATTGAATTTTCAGCTAATAACAAGAATTTTCTAGGAAAAAAGATACATTTTTCACAAAACACATGACTTTCCAATAAAATAGTTGAATTTTCAACTAGGAAGAATATATTTTTGATAATAAATGAAGTAGTTGAATTTTTATTTCAATAAATTGATTCTTCCAAAAAATATTCTACGAAATAGTGAAATATTTTAAAAATACAGTTAAATTTTCAACATGAATTTTTTAAGCCAGAAGATTAATTTTTGAACAAGAAAACGAAGTTTTAACCATATATATGAATTTTAAATTTGGAATGAATGATTTTCACAAAAAATAAAATACTTAAATTTTAAGTTAAAAGAATTTTAAAAATGAGAATTTTCAACCAAAAAGATAAATTTTACTAAAAAAGATAAATTTGTAAATAGAGATTAATTTTCAACCTTCACAAAAAAAAAATATATAACTTTTACATCAAAAAGTTAAATTTTCTATAATAGGATGAATTTTCGAGAAAAAATCTTAATTTCCTACCTAAAAAAAAATTACAACAAAAAAACCAAAGTATTGAGTAATTAAGAGAAATTTAAAAAAAAATGATTGAATGGATTTAAAGAAATATATTTTCAAATAAGTATATAACTGAACATTTTAGTACATTTACATTTTTTTAATACTCCATTTTTTAGAAAAAAATATTTATAAAAAAAGTATCGAAAGCCCTGTTTAAAAAATTTTGTGACCTTGAAATTTCACATTCTACAGTTACATCCTTTTCCAGCAGTATTTAAAAAAACGTCTTTTTTGGTTGAGAATTCAACTGTTTTTGGTTGAATTTTAATTAAAAATAATAATAATAAGTGAATTGGGATTCGAGGGGAATATTAAACTACTAGTGAAGCGCTGGAAAGGGATAATTTGGGCCTTACGAACAATAGTGAAATGTTAATGAAGCGGTGAAAAAAACGAATTTGTGATTGAGATGCAATATTAAACGACTAGTGAAGGGCTGGAAAGGGTGAATTTGGGACTTACAAGCAACAACTGGAAAGGTAAAATATGGGACTTAGGGGCCATATTAAATTGCTAGCGAATAGCTGGAACGGGTGAATTTTGAAGTTACGAGAAATAGCTAAAAAAGGGCAAATATGGGATTTACGGGCAAAATAAAACTACTAGTGAAGGGCTGGAATGCTTGAATTTGGAAACTATGAGCAATAGCTACAAAGAGTAAACATGGTACTAAACAGCAATATTAAACTACTAGTGAAGAGCTGGAAAGGGATAATTTGGGACTTATGAGCAATTTACCTGAAAAGAGGAAATGTGGCACTTAGGATCAATATTAAACTACGAGTAAAATGCTGGAAAGGGCAATTTAGGACTTTAGAGCAACAATGAACCACTATTGAGGCGCTGAAAAAGGCGGAATTTGAGATCAAAAGGCAATATTAAACTACGAGTTAAATGCTAGAAAGGGCAATTTGGGACTTTCGAGCAATATTAAACTACTAGTGAAACGGTGGAAAAGGCGAATTTGGGACTTAGGAGAAATAATTAAATACTCGTAAAACACTCAAAAAGGGTGAATTTGGGGCTTACGAGGAATTAACTTAAAAAGAGCAAATGTGGCACTTATGAACAATATTAAAATACTAGTGAATCGCTGGAAAAGGCGTATTTGGGACTAAGAGGAAATTGTCAAATACTGGTAAAATACTCGAAAAGGGTGAATTTGGGGGCCACTAGTAATAATAAACTACGAGTAAAGTGTTGGAAAGGGTGAATTTCGGACTTGAGAGCAACAATGAACAACTATTGAGGCGCTGAAAAAGGCGGAATTTGAGATCAAAAGGCAATATTAAACTACGAGTTAAATGCTAGAAAGGGC
>JAAAKG020013755.1:0-45927 GCA_010014905.2 Druon quercuslanigerum | reverse complement strand
AAAATTTGTTTGAAGAATTATAAATTTAAGTGTGGAACGGAGAATTTCGTAAATAATTATAATTAGGTCTTAAAACGAGAATTTTTGAAAAAGTTCTGATTACGAAAAAGGAATTAAAATATTTAAATTCCTTGTTCCAAGTTTCCTGTTCAAATTCAGATTTGTAAATCTTATGTATGACCAAAAACCATCTAATGTTGGAACTAAAAATTATTATTTGATATTTTTTTAAATGTTTAGTAATCTCTTGAAATTTTTTTTAATCGTCTTCAATCATTCGAATATATAATATAATTTTGCTAACAAAAATTCAGTACTTATAATATATATAATGCAAAAATAATTTCACTGATAAGAAAATTCCTAAAAATTAAAAAACCTAATCTCCATGAACACAATCCTGGCCAAAGTTGGAAAAGCACACATGCACATACTTTCATTCAAAATAAAATAAAAGACACAAATAAAGGAGGAAAGAAAAAGAAGGCTACCTTCAAATCCCTTTCCTTGTTTTCTTTTTCTCGTCTTCTTTTCTTTCAATCGAAAAGGTTTCCAGAACTGGTATTTCTTCGGTCACTGGATAAAATACCTAACTCGAGTCAATTTCAAAGAATAAAAGTTACAGATATAAAAAAGTATTGACGCTGAACAATTTACTTCTTGTAATGCATTTAATAGACTAGAACTTTTTCATATTATTTAAAATTAGTATCTATCTTTTTAACCGAAAATAAAAAAAAATAATAAAAAAAATACTTGCAATGATATCGTTTTTTTAAAATTATTAATATAATGTCAGAGGGTACTTTTGTCAGTAGTAACGGTCCACGTGTGATCAGACAGGTCTAAGTGTCCTTTCTATTGGCTGCATAATAACAAATCGCAGAAAACCAATTTGATCCATATTTAATTAAAAGCAATCAAGATTGCAGGGTTTTTTTTTAAACTTACTAGTTTCTACAAATTAATGACTAACAAATAAGTCTACCAATCAAGAAACAAAGAATCAAAGTTTGATATAAAAAAAATAATATATAATAAGTAAAATAATTATTTTATGTGAAGCCAAATTCATTTTTCTCGTGACTTTTGATCTAATACCTGAAAATCACGAAAAGCTTAGGGAATTTCCTTGACCAGCGAAAGTTAGAGAAAATTTAGCGATTTTGCAAAAAATTACAAAATTCAGGTCATTTTGCCACATGCACATTAAATAACTGTTAAGAATAATCAAAACTCCCACGCAGTCACTTTTAGTCACTTTTTTCAAATCACTTTAGTCGTTTTTCTTCCAATAATCTTCGTGGCCTATGATATATACATATTTATCAATTTTCAAGAAGTTTTAAAAGTTTTAAGGTATTTCAAAAGATTTTAAGGTATTTCGAAAGATTACAAACGATTTTATCGGATTTCCCAGCATTTTAATGATTTTGAGGCTTTTAAAAGGCCTTGAGGTATTTAAAATAAATTCTCCAAGGTTTCAGAAAATATTATATTTCTTGTACTTTTAAGAGATTTGATCATATTTGAATGGATTTTAAAGAATGTATTCACAAGAATTGAGGGATTTCGCAGAATTTCAAAGATTTTTAAATATTTTAAGCATTTATTCAAAGGGATTTCAAGATATTTTAAAGAATTTCAAATTTCTTTGGGTATTTCTAAAAGATTTCAATAATTTAAAAGGACTCTAATTATTTGAAAGATTTTAGGCTATTTTTAAAGATTCAAAGGAATTTCCAAGCGCTTTAAAACATTTTCTTAGATTTCAGGACATTTTAATCGATTTGAAATATTTTAGGGATATTTTAGAATATTACATAAAATTTTCCATTAATTGTAGTAATTTAATAGTGTTTTAAAAGATTCAAAATTATTTGACGTATTCTTACTTATTTCAAGGCATTTTTAAGATCTTTGAAAAATATCAAGAAATTTCAAAAGATTTCAAGTTACAAGAAACTTCCAAACATTTTAAAGGATTTGAAATATTGGAGGACATTAAAAAAAATAAAGGATTTTTATATTTATTACAGTATGTTGATGGGACTTTAAAGTATTTAAAATATTTTAGAATATTTTAAATTATTCCGAGACCCAGCTAATCTGAACATTTTTTATTTAAAATTAAAATTTTTTCATTCTATTTACAACATATTCTATATTAAAAATGTACCTAGATTAGCATGTTGGCCTTTAAATACTAGTGTTCGGGGAAAAATCAAGGAATTTTTAAGTTAAAAATATTTCAATAAATTTTAAAGAATGTATTCAGAATAATTGACGGATTTCGTAGAATTTCAAAGATTTTCAAATATTTAAAGATTTTATTTAAAGGGATTTCAAGATATTTTAAAGAATTTCAAATTTTGTAGGGTATTCCTAATAGATTTTAATAATTTGAAAGGGTTCCAATCATTTGACAGATTTTAGGTTATTTTTAAAGATTCAAAGAAAATTTTAAGTTCCTTAAAAATTTTGAAGGGATAACAAGAGATTTTGAAGGATTTGACATATTCTAGTTTTTTTTTTAATTCCAAAGAATCTTTAAATGCTTTAAAACACTGTCAGGGATTTAAGGACATTTTAATCGATTTCAAATATTTTAGGGATATTTTAAAATATTACATAACATTTTTCATTTATTTTAGTAATTTAATAGGGTTTTAAAGGATTAAAAATTATTTAAGGTATTCTTACTCATTTCAAGGCATTGTTAAGAGCTTTGACAAATTTTAAGAGATTTCAAAAGATTTCAACTTATTTAAAATATTTTGGCTTTTCTTTTGATTCAAAAGAATTTTTTAGATCTCTAAAAAGTTACAAGGAACTTCTAAACATGCTAAAAGATTTGAAATATTTTAGGACATTAAAAAAAAATTCAAGGAATTTTAAATTTATTACAGTATTTTGATGGGACTTTAAAGTATTTAAAATATTTTAGGATATTTTTAATTATTTCGAGCTACATTTGTCACTTTGTCACATTAGGTGTCTTTTTGTTTAAATAGGTCACCTTAAAAATAATAAATTAATATGTAATGTGCCGCACAAGTGTACATGTACCAAAAAACTACAACTATTCTTATTAAAATTTTGTTGCACTTTATTTGTTGCATTTTATTTACAACATCTTCTATGTTTAAAGTGTGACAAGATTAGAATGTTGTCCTTTGAATATTAGTGTTCGGGAAAAAATCAGGGATATTTTAAATCAAAATTTTGCGATCTTCCTGAAGGGTTTTTATCCATTCTTATCTTATTCATCGAAAATATTTTGTATAGAGTATTCTTTCTTTCTGGTAATTATTCTCCCGACTTCTTTGCGATTCAAAAGCCGCACAGTATAGGGTAATGATCCTACAGTAAATATACGAAAAAATTGAACAGCATTTACCTTCATCAGTTTCTAAAAATAAAAAAAATGTTTCGTTTGTAAATGAAGCTTACATATTCAATTGAATATTCTTCTAGAAAAAAAGATCAGGAAATTGATGTCTCTACACATCAATAAATAATGGTTCTGGTATTGCTCTTGGGAATAACTGAATACTTAATTTTCAATCATTATAATTTATTATCAGCATAATTAAGTCAGTTTATTAAGTAAATAATATTTGAAACGATCATGTTTATTGTTCATACCATTCAACCTCACATACCTTATTCCTAAAAGTGATATCTTTGCCGAGTGACACCTTAAAACTACTACAATTTTTGGTCTTTTTATTCTCTTTTTTGTTTATTATTTACAAAAACTTACATTTAAAACTTTAAAAATAAAAATAAAAAACACTACCTTTATCTTGAAGCAGTTGCGAGAAAGTTATAGAGCTGCCAATTTTGATGGCGAGATTTTTCCTAATTTTTCGATTAACTACTGTTGCTTATCTACTGTTGGAATTTGTAATATTACATAAAAAGTCCTTAAATATTTATAAATAATAAAGAAAGAACGCTCCGTATCAATAAATATTGTTTAAGTGGTAAAAGTTTTTTTTAGATGAAAAACTAATTTTTTGCTTTCGCACATTAGTTTATTATAATATTATAATAAAATTAGAAGATTTTGGATTCTATTGGTATACCTGTCCGGGTCCTTTGAATTTGAAACATCTATACAGCTGGTTTGTTCAATTGTTGTACCTTCTTTTAACCGTATTGTGTTATTAGCTGATGCTAATTGATGTTGACAAAGTAAGAATATAATTAAATTTAACAAAAAAATTAGTTAAAATAAAAATTAACAATTAACATCTTCTATTCAAATTATTGCCTGGACAACATCAATTAACATCAGAGAATTATACACAACACGGTTGGAAGAAGATAGACAACTAGAACGAACAAACTGTATAGATGGGTTCTTTCGAAGGATTTGGAACAGGATACCAAAACAATCTAACATTTCCTAATTAAATTATTACCAGTTCAACATAAATTAGCATCAACTACTGATACAACACGTTTGGAAGAAGATACAACAATGGAACAAACCAACTATAGAGATGGGTTCATTCGAAGGATTTGGAACAGGATTTGGAAAAATCTAACATTTCCTAATAAAATTCTTACATGTTCAACATAAATTAATAACAACTACTGATACAACACGTTAGGAAGAAGATGTTAGATTCTTCCAAATCCTGTTCCAAATCCTTCGAAAGAACCCATCTATGTACTTGGTTCGTTCCAGTTGTGTATCTTCTTCCAACCGTGTTGTGTATAATTATCTGATGTTAGTTGATGTTGTGTGGGCAAGAATTTGATTAGAAGATGTTAATTTTTAATTTTTATTTTAACTAATTTTTTGTGTTAAATTTAATTATGTTCTTACTTGTTCAACATCAATTAGCATCAGCTAATCACACAAAGCGGTTGAAAGAAAATACAGCAGTGTAACAAACTAACTATACAGACGGGTTCTTTCAAAGAATTTGAACATCAATTA
Organism: Druon quercuslanigerum; assembly: GCA_010014905.2. NCBI lineage: Eukaryota > Metazoa > Arthropoda > Insecta > Hymenoptera > Cynipidae > Druon > Druon quercuslanigerum. Next base: position 40,973 of record JAAAKG020013755.1, on the reverse strand, counting down.
ATATCAGCCAATATTTCAACCAAACTTTGTCAGAAAATAGAGTAACCTTGCTGAAGTTTCATAAAAAAAATTAAACATTTTCTTTCAGTTTTCCAGTAATTAGTATATTATCTACTGTAAATCATTATCAACGGTAGGGTGGTTTCTTTTATATTCCACTCGCTATTAAGCGGTGATTATATCGTTGTCTACTTCTATTCTCTTTTCTCAAACTTCTTCTGCTCCCATCAATTAAAATCTTGGGGGCGTCGTCGTGCAATATCGAAACCGCAACGATTAAAACTAGGAGAGCATCTCGTCAGTGATTATAAGCAAGTATCTCGATAACAGAGTTTCAACTTTCGATCAGTATAGTCCCATCTTAGGAAAAGTTGAGAGGGTGAAAAAGGGGATGAAAAGATTAAGGGACTATTACTTTTCTAGAATTAAACTTGCTGGAGCCAACCGATGGTTTCAGCGTTCTCCCACTTTCGTACTGCAATTAAAACCCACTGTTTGAAACCATCGGAAATATAATGCGGGATCCAATGTCTTCTATAATCACCTCTTACATCCTGCACAGACACTCCCGACTAACTGGATTTCTGAAGGAAAAATTAATAATATCGTCACTCCTCGGGTGTAAAAAGAAATGACGAGTTTCTTTATATTTTAAAAATGGTGTTTTTCCTTACCTTAGATTAATATTTTATATAATGCTATCTATTAGTAAGGTTGCCTGATGTTCCATTTGTAAAATATTTTTATAAATATATACTAAACAAAGTGCATGAATTTGTATCTAAAAAATATCATCTATCGACAAAAATTAGAATAGTGAAAATTTAAAATGGTTAGAAAAATAAATGTTTTAACAAAAGAAAAAAAGAATTTTTAACAAAATAGATTTTTTATGCATAAAATTGATTTTTTTTTAAATAGAAGAATTCAATTTTTTTTTAATTTTGAACAAAATAATTCATTTTTCAACGCAAAAGATAAATTCTCTACCAAAAAAGATATAGTTTCAATGAAGTACGTGAATTTTCAAATAAAAGAAGATATATTTACAAACCAAAAATATAATTGTTCAACTTGAAGTTGAAGAAGTAAATTAAAAAAATTAGTTAGCAAAATCAATACGTTTTTAAATAAAAATAGATGTTTTAAAGCAAAAATGGAATAGTTATATCTTCGGTAGAAAAAATTGATTTTTAACTAAAAAGAAACGAATTTTCAACGAGAAAAATTAGTTTTTAATCACTATGATATGAAAGAAACAACAAATTTTCAACTACACTACCGTCGGAAATTATGAGATCGATTGACGCAAGCACTATTAAAAATCACTGCTGGCTTTAAACCACGATAACTCAACGAAAAAAGATGACAAGGCATTAAAAAAAACAGTTTGAAAGCCTATCAAATTCCGCGTCTAATAATGTGGAACAGATTTTTTTGTCTGCTGAAGAGAATACAGCACGTGATAAGTTTAAAAAAAAACAAATTCTAGATTTTCTAAAATTCTGTACCTCGACTTAAACTTTTAGCATGAACTACGAAAATTGTCACAACAATCTTAAAATTATATGATATAGATCCTAAAATTTTATCTTAAATTTGAGCCAAAGAAACTTAAAAAATCTTTATTGGTTCCCGAGATACGATTAAAAATGTCCAATCGTATCTGAGTTTTAGTCGACGATCACGGTTCTCGGCCGGTCTGCTGCTCGCCTCCTTCGTTGAGGCAGGACCGAATAGGCCACGCACAGAGGTGGTGCTTGATTGGGGCTCTTTTATATTTTTGATTCTGCTCATGAGTAATTTTTATTTTAAATTATTGTAAATTTTTTAAATGATTTATTTTTTCTAATTATTTCAATTCAGAATTATCCCCGTATTAAAGAAAAAAAATGATGAGCAGTTGTTTTTTATTTCTTAAAATTTTTATCAACTAGAATATTAATAAAAATTGTAGATATATTGTTATGAGAAAAAACTATTTTTCAAACGAATTAAGCAGCTAAATTAAAAATAAATTATTTATATGAAAAACACTGAAAAATATTAAAAGTGAATAATAATGGAATTTACAAAATAAATTAAATACAAAACAGTGCGTAGGTGTAATGAAAATTATATTTTCAATTTCTAATAAGTAGTTTATTATTTTCCTGTACACAAACATTTTTCTTGCACAAACAACTTGCTCATTATTTAATTTTGCGATTATAAAAATTACAAAATAAAGCCCCAATCAAGGACCACCTCTGTGCGCGGCCTTTTCGGTCCTGCCTCAACGAAGGAGGTGATCAGCAGACCGGTCGAGAACCGTGATCGTCGACTAAAACTCAACTCAGATACGATTGGATATTTTTAATCATATCTCGGGAACCAATAAAGATTTTTTAAGTTTCTTTGGCTCAAATTTAAGATAAAATTTTAGGATCTATATCATATAATTTTAAGATTGTTGTGACAATTTTCGTAGTTCATACTAAAAGTTGAAGTCGAGGTACAAAATTTTAGAAAATCTATAATTTTTTTAATAAACTTATCACGTAATGTATTTTCTTCAGCAGATCAACAAAATTCTGTTTGACATTTATAGACGTGAAATTTCATAGGCTTTTCAAATGTTTTTTTTTAAAATGCTCTGTCATCTTTTTTCGTTCATTTATCGTGGTTCAAAGCGAGCAGTGATTTTTAATAGTGCTTGCGTCAATCGATCTCATAATTTCCGACGGTAGTGTATATACTAAACATTTTTTAGTTGTGTTTTCAAATAAAAAAAAATAAATTTTCAATCAAATAAAAAATCATTTTTAACTAAAATAATAAATTGTTAACCATATAATCAGTTAAATTTTCGACCCAAAAGATTAACTTTCTACCCAAAAAGATTCATTTTCAACAAAGTACATGAATTTGCATCTAAAAATATCATCTGTCAACCAAAATCATAATAGTAAAATAATGTTAAATTTTTAGAAAAATAAATGTTTTAACAAAAGAAAAAAAGAATTTGTAACAAAATAGAGTTTTTCATCCATAAAAATGATTTTTTAAACAAAAATAGAAGAATTCAATTTTTTTTAAGTTCTCAACAAAATAATTCATTCATTTTTAAACCCAAAAGATAAATTATCTACCAAAAAAGATACAGTTTCGATAAAGTATGTAAATTTTCAACTAAAAAAAAGATAGATGTACAAACCAAAAATATAATTGTTCAATTTGAAGTTAGAAAAGTAAATAAAAAAATATTTAGCAATATTAATACATTTTTAAATAAAAATATATGGTTTAAAGCAAAAATGGAATAGTAATATCTTTAGTTGAAAACATTAATTCTTAACTAAAAAGAAACGAATTTTCAACGAGAAAAATTAATTTTCAATCACTATGATGAATTTTCAAATAAAAATGTGAATTTTCTATTAACAGATAAAAACAACAAATTTTCAGCTAAATAGTTTGTTTTTTTTTACCAAAGAAATGAATTCGTAATGAAAAATAGAATAGTCAATTTTTTTGCTAAACAGGTTACTTCTTAATGAAATAGATCATATTTCTATCAGAATAGAAAATTTTTTAAACAAAATTACATAGTTAAAGTGAATTTATAATTAAAATAATGAGTAATGAATTTTCAACAAAACAGTTAAATTTTTAACCAAATAAATGACTTTTTAAGTAAAAAAGATGAAGTTTCAACTAATGAAAGTACTTTTCGTCTAAAAAGAGGTATTTTTAACAGATAGTTGAATTTGCACCTAAAACAGATACATTTTCAACTAAAAATTTAATAGTTAAATTTTCGGTGAAAAAATTAAGTATCAATAAAATTTAAGTGGATTTTCAACGAAATAGTATAATTTTCAACCAGAAAGATTACATTTCTATTGAAAAAGATTAATTTTTGATAACCAAAAACAAGAGTTACATTTTCAGTCATCTACTTTCAGTTTATCTACTTTTTATGTTGACTCTTTAAATATTTTTGTATTATTTTTTCTAAAGTTAATTATCATATAATCGTGAAAAAATTATAGAAAACTCATTACAGGGAAATCATCAGACATATTATTATTAATATTTTAATAGTAATAGTTAATAATAATAATAATAATAACCATTTATCGTAAAGAAAATTAAACTGTTCATATTTATAAATTCATTATATCTGCACACATATTTATAAAGTATCTCCTTATTTATTCACAACTAAAGAAAATTTTTTCCTTTCTGTTTCAGGTGAGTTTAAGTGTAGAGCTTGATGGGAAAATTCGATGTAAGTGCATATCAAATTATTTGGTTGAATTCTCAGCAAAATTTTAAAGGTTTTTTGTGCGACTTCTCTTTTCAATTGCTGATAGTCATTTTTTTGAACGTATTTCAAAAATCGAATTTTTATTAGTCTTTATTCTACATAGAATATAGGTACCTTCAAAGTTTGGTACTTGTCAGAAAAAAAACTTGAATATTTTGAAGTAACTTGCACATTATATTGAATTATATCACTTTACATCACATTATATTGAAAGCAGAAACCTAAAAATACGTTAATTACAGCCAGGAAGGCACTTTCAATTGAATAAATCATAATGAAAAAGCTATATCCTCTTATAAGATTAACTAAAGCCTTTCAACTTTCGAGTTATTTGACGCAGCATTTGATCCTCTCCGTGCCTATTAAAATGAACAAAATTTTCTTTAATTGTAAAGCTTTTATTTAGTGAGAAATCACTCACGCACATTTGGAAATTTCAGTTGGTTGTTTTGTACTTTTTAATACTATTGCGCGGTTAAATAAAAACTTCCTGCGATTATTTAATAAATATTTGAAAATATTATACATGCTTTATGTTAGTGCTTTTCGTTGGAATTTAGTGTTTTTAAAAACAATTTTTAATATAATGCTAAAGCAACTCAGGTCGTGTTAGTTTTGTTTGTCGCAAGATAGTATAGTATGTTTGAGCAAAATTCATTATCAAAAGTATTTTGAATGAAAAATTATTAGGTTTCAAAGAATTAATTTAATAATTTACGTTATTCGATTTTGATAGTCTTTCTTATAAAAATTGATATTTTTACAACAAAATTTATTTTAAAAAATCATTAGATTTTAAAAGTTCATTAACTTTTTTACTAATTTTAGTTTACGTTGACGTTTTACACCAAAAAATTGATATTGTAAATTAAAAATCATTATATTTTGAACACAATGTAGAATCTTTTACTACATTTTTAAATTACAATACTGTTTTTCGTTAGACATTGGTAAATTCAATTTAAAAAACAGTTATTTAAAACATTTAAAATAGAGTTAATACTGAAAATCACTATAGTTAGAACAAGATTTAGAATCTTAGAATAATTTTAAATTATAATAGTGTATTTTGTCAGTAATTTGTATTTCTAACAAAAAAATTATTTAAAACATTTCAAATTTCTTTTAACAAAAACCATTCAACTGAAAAGAAGATTTATAATTTGGAACACTTTCAGATTATCATTAGGAGTAAGTAAATTCAAAAATGTTGGGTTTTTAAAGTGAAAGAGTGAGAGGTTGGTTTTTGGTTGACTCTTTCTCTTTTTCTCCCTCTTTTTTCTTTTCTATTGATATTTATGTCTCTAATGAGCCGAAAAGTGAGATATTTTGGAAATCTGATTTTTTAATGATAGAATTTTATCGTGTTTTTTAGACATAAAATTATTCTTGAAAATTTGATGATTTTCCAATCTCAAAATAAAAAAGTTGTATGTCAGAAATCGAACTTTTATTTAAAAAATCATTGAATTTCAAACAAGATACAAAATTTCGAAACAATTTTTTCTTACATTATATTAGAAAATTTTATTGATAATTTGTATTGTTAATTTAAAGAAATCATGAGATTCCTTGCCTATCATTATTCTTCATATTAACATTCAGACTAATTAAATTCACAATTTTCGGTTTGGTTGAGTATTTATGCCCGATATCGTTACTTTTAATAATTCATTCCTTGTTTTTCACCTTGGTTTCTAAAGAGTAAAACAACTTGATACACTGGAATAAGAAAAACCTTAAAATCTCAAAAATTACAAAACAAGTAAGGTATAGAAAAAATCAGAAAGTTCTTTTCTCAACAAAAAAAATCAGTACCAAATAAGAAATGTTAATAGGTATACTGTATTACTAAAAATTATTCCTTAATGTTTCAGGCAAATAAACTTCGGGTATTTGAGAGGTTTTTTCTCCATAAATTTGGAATAACTTGATCTTTCTCAATTATTTTTAAATTTTCGTTGCGTATGTTAAATGATTGCGAAAAACTGGGAAATCTGAAATAATAAGAACATTAATATTTTTTAAAGTTGCAGCATTGGAATGGCTTTTAAACTGATTTTTTCAAAAAAATCATTTTAACATTAATTTACAATTAATCAGTAATTTCTATGTTTGGCTTGCAACATAAAATATTCTGCTTGCTTGGCAGAATGTTCATTTCTCAACGAAAAAAAAATTTACTTAGTATTAGTAAAAATTATTCCTAAAAGTTTCAGGCAAATAAAAGGCGGGTATTTGAGAATTTTTTTCTCTTTAAATTTGGAATAACTTGATCATTTTTTATTATTTTTCCATTTTTGTTGTGTATGTTAAATGATTGCTAAAAGCTGGAGAATCTAAAATGAGAAAAAAATTAATATTTTTTAAAAATTGCAACAATGGAACTGTTTTTAAACTGAATTTTTCAAAAAAATCATTTTAGATTAATTTACAGTTAATCAGTAATTTCTGTGTTTGGCTTGAAAAATCAAACATTTGGTTAACAATTATTTTATTGTTCTTGTTGTTGAAAATTCAACTATTTGGTTAAAAAATAATGGTAATTTTATATTTTAATTTAAAAATTGCCCGGTAAAAAGATGTATTAATCGCGCGCAAGGCGCGTATGTTTGATTTCTAGTAATATTAAATAGCAGAGTCGGCAAAAAACACAAATTGATTACAGACTGATTTAACTAAACAGAAAATGATCAGAGTAATTTCTTTGTAATGACGTTAAGAAACTTTTTAGTGGTAAAAAGATTTTTGGTGGCATTATAAAGAAATTTTTTTCAAATTACAAAAAATGTGTCACCATTGGACAAATTCATTAAAAATAATAAAATAAAAATTATGTTTGTGAATGGAAAAAATGTTTAAAAATTTTTTTGTGGTAAAGTTTATGGAAGTGAAAGTACCTAAAGTTGCCAAAAGAAATGTTTTGCCATAATTTTTTTAATAAAGTAATCGACAGCTATTCATTCGTTTCAAAAAAATTTGAAAATATTTTTTCACATGCTTTTACGGTTAATTACATACATTGATAATCATTTCAATTCACTGATTACATTACCTGATAATTTATGTAATTAAATAATTATTAATTATCATTTGACAGTCTTTGTTTCTACTTCCCAACCATTATTGGACCGATGGTCTTTTTTGACTTTTATTATATTTTGTCTTATTATGAGAATATCGTTGATTACTGATTTAATATACGGATCGAATTTTTGGTCATTTTTGGTGCGATAATAGCACATATTTCAGGATCCGTAAAATATTTCTAAAAAATCTAGTTCAAGTTTAAAAAAAAGTATGTCATTCATTAGTTGATCAAAAAAAGTATCAAAACATTAAAAGAAAAAATGCGAAAAACATTTTCTTTGCAACTTTGCTACGAGAAGAACTTTTCTTACTTTTTACAAGAAATTCAAAATTTTGTTTCTTAACATTTGTTCATAATGCCACAAAGAGACTTTTTGGTGCTCTTGCCAATTAATCTAATCATCCTAAGTTTTTTCGTTCAATCCTATTAAATAGGAATCATTCTAAGCATTTCTAATTCACCATGGAGAGTGGGATACGAGCCCATTCAGCATGGAACAGAACCATTGATGCTTTCAAATGACGGTAAGGTTCGGTAAAAGTTATTTTGGATTTGAATCTTTTGATCGTTACGTTATTGAAGGCAAGTCAGAGACTGATTTGAAAAAATGGCATGTTCACCTCGACACCGTAGGTGACAAGGGTGGCTTGCACTATGATGCACCGACTTTAATTCTTATGTGTGCATACACATATATATGTTAATTAGTATGTATGTGTTGGAAAGGGGGAGGCGAGTTCAGCCGGGAAGAAACGGTAGGGTGACCCGGTGGTGCAAGCAAGGTCTTTATTCTAGAACAAAAAGCTTTCTCGAGCCATTATAAGGCTCCGCTGAGTGGGCATATATGCAGCGACGCCATCTTAAGAAGTGTCAGCACGACACTTTAAATCGCTCTAGTAGGTCAAGTCTTAGAAAATCCCTGTCCGACCTCGCCTCGAAGAAAACCAAACCCATGATGAGCCATGAGCCATTTTTTTCCAAGCTTTTGTGAGTGTGTCCTTCATCCTCAATTGAACCCTTCATTGCAATTAGATTCCATATTTGCTTTCTTCACCATTCAAATTTAATGGTTTTTTAAATTCTTTTTAGGGTTTCGTAGTCTCGGCCAGATACCCTTAGGCTTAGGGGATGTTTAAAAACCTTCAGGGTGACTTCACAAATACGAACAGCCCCACCCCCTCTACGATTTAGGACAACATTTTTTCTTCCATTTTATTTTACAAAAGTGTAGAATAAAACAGAAAATATTAAAGTTTAAGCAATTAGTTGAATTTTTGAAAAACAAATTATTTTTAGACCAAAAGGTTTTGGATTTACAATCGAATAGTTGAAGTTTCAAGCAAAATAGAAGAATTTTCTGTAAAATAGTTGAATTTTCGACCCACAAAGATGTATTTTCAACCAAATGATTGATATTTTAAGCAGAAAAAATTAGTTTTGACGACAAACTGTTGCATTTTTAAACAAGCAGTAAAGTCGTCAGGCCAAAGAAACAAATTTTTCAGAAGATAGTTTAATTTTTAACCAAGAAAGATGAATTTTTATCTGAGAATTTTTCTTCCTCAAAATATAAATTTCTTATCCAAAAAGACAAATATTCAAAAATTTAACTAAACTTACAACCAAACTGTGAATTTTCAAGCAAAAGGGAATAATTTTTAACAAAATAGTGGTATTGTCAGTTAATTGGTCGAATTCATAAAAGAAAGATGAAACTTTAACTATTAATAGCTGCATTTTGAGCCATATTGTTGAATTTTCCACCAAAAATTTTTTTTTACTAAAAAAGAATAATTTTTTATACAAAAAGAAGTCAACCTAGAAAGATAAACTTTTAGTCGAATAGTTTAATTTTAATTTTTAAAAAATTATAAACCAAGCGTTTGCATATGCAACAAATTGTGGAACTTTTAAACAAAAGTGTCGGCTTTGCAACAAAATAGTTGAATTTTTATCAAAATAGTTAAATTTCCAAACAAATACATTTTTGACAAACGTCGAGTTTCCAACGTACGAGGTGAACTTTTAACCAAATAGACAAATAATTTGTTTTTAATCAGATATCAATCATAGGGTCGTATTTACAATCGAATGTTTAAATTTTTTGAAGCCAAGAAGCCTAATTTATCAGAAAACAGTTGAATTTTCAATCCTATAAGACGAATTTTCTATCCAGTAATGCGGATTTTTAACAAAATTGTTAAATTTTTGGCCCAAAAAGATGACTTTTTCACAAAACAGTTTTAACGGTTTTTAACAGAATAGTTGAATTTCCAAACAAATAGTTACATTTTTAACAGTTTTCAAGTTTCCACCCTACAAGGTAAACTTTTAATCAAATAGTCGAATAATTTTTGTTAAACAGCTATCAACCAAACAACTGTATTTACACCGGAATGTTTGAATTTGTTATGCCAAGAAGCCGAATTTATCACAAAAAAGTTGAGTTTTTAATCCAATAGGAAGAATTTTCTTTCCAGTAAGACGGATTTTTAACAAAATTTTTAAATTTTTGACCCAAAAAGATGACTTTTTCACAAAACAGTTAAGTTTTTAACAAAATAGTTAAATTTCCAAACAAATAGTTACATTTTTGACAATCGTCGAGTTTCCAACGTACGAGGTGAACTTTTAATCAAAGAGTCAAATAATTTGTTTTTAATCAAATATCAATCATAGGGTCGTATTTGCAATCGAATGTTGAAATTTTTTGAAGCCAAGAAGCCTAATTTATCAGAAAACAGTTGAATTTTCAATCCTATAAGACGAATTTTCTATCTAGTGAGGTGGATTTTTAACATATTAGTTAAATTTTTGACCAAAAAAGATTACTTTTTCAGAAAACAGTTGAATTTTTAACTAAAGTGATGACTCTTAATACAATGAATTTCCAAATAAAATTATAAATCTTCAACCATAAAAACGATTTTTTAACAAAGAAGTTCAGCTTTTAACCAAATAGTTGATTTTTCAAACAGTAGGGACGAATTTTCAACGAAATAGTGGATTTTTTAACTAATAATTGAATTTTCAACCATTTGGTCGAATTATTAAACAAAAAATCTGTCCGCCGCGCGGGCGCTCATCGCGCGCGGCTCGCTTCGCTAGAAATTTTGAGCGCCCCTCGGGCGTGCGACTGTTGCTAGGCGCTAGGCAGTCGCTCTTTGTGCTCAGACTCGTGAATTCTCTTTTGTTAAAGCTCCTTCGGCTTTACCGAACACATTCTCATCACGTATCTCGTGCTTCGCACTCCAGTTTGCCCTGACATTGTATATAATTTCCATAAATGTATATTATTACAATTCATAATATGCGCTAGTATTAAAACAAACGTAGTTTCATCATCTCGCTATAAAAAATGCGCAGTGTTAAAAAAAATTGTTATTAAACTCTTTATTGCATCTTCTGCCGTGTTTTCATCAGCTGAATTTGCTCATTTCCAATGTTATTAGTATGACTTAAACGTTACATATACGGCCTACACAGGAGCCTTACCGTTTTTTTAACTTCTAAATTATTTCTCTAAATACTGTAAAATTGTTGAATGAAAAAATGTAATTTTTGGATTCGCCATTATTTTTTATGGTGCCAAAATTTGAATTTTCGATTTTTTAAGAAAAATCGACAAGTTGTTCTATTAATCTTATGTAGGAGATTTTAAAATCAGCATCTTTTTTCTTTTAAATTTTTTCAGATCGTGCGTTATTTCGCTTAAAATGTTCATTTTCATGTCTTTTTTTGGAATTTTGTAAATTCTATAACTCTGGTGATTTTTGCTTTTATGAAAAAAGTCTTGTAAATAAATTGTTCGTCTATATGAATACTGTAAATATCCGTACGGAGAATTTTTTAATTTGGAAGAAAGTGGCCTCAAAAATATTCAAAATGCGCTCACTTTTTGAATTTTTATCTAGAATTTAAAATTCATTAAAATAGATTAATTTTTTCAAAAATTGTCGTGTAAACAGACAGAGATACATACATAAATACAGAAAGACAAATCTTGTACCTTCTCTGATGAGAATGTAAAAATATTAAGGATCAACCAAAAACAGTTACATTTTGAACTGAAAAGTTGAACTGAAGATTAATTTTCAATAAAAAAAACATTTTCAACAAAACAATTAAATTTTTATCCGAATAGTAAAATTCTCATTTAAAATAATAATTATCAAACAATCGTTTGCATTTACAGAAGATAGTTGAACTTTTAGGAAAAATGAACGAATTATCAACAAAAAAGTTGAATTTTAACCGAATAGTTAGAAGTTTCCATTTTCAGTTAAGAAAATTAACTTTTAAAAAAACAAAAAATTTTAATGTAATAAATCAATCATCCACCAAAAAAAGGAATTTTCAACCAAGCAATTTAACTTATAACCAAATAGTTGAATTTTCAAACGAAAAATATAAATTTTCGTTAAAAAGTCTAATACTTGAATTTTTAGCTTTAAACGATAAATTTTCAAGCAAAAATATAATAGTTAAATTTTCAGTTAAAAAAATCATACAAAAAATTTTTTCACCTAACTAGCTCAATCTTTAACCAATAAGATAATTGGTTAACAATGTAGCTTAACTTTCAACCAGGCAGTTGAATTTTCAACATAAATTTATAAGGGAATAATTGAATTTTCAATTAAAACCGATCAGTTATCAACCAAGAATGGATAAGTTAAATTTTTAGTTGTAACACTTCATTTTCAACTAAAAAAACGATTTTTCAACAAGATAGTAGAATTCTTATCCAAAAGAGGTAAATGCTGAAGCAAAAATGTAATTGTATAGACTCTTTAGTTAAAATTAATAATATTTCAATGAAATATAGTTGGATTTTATTATTGTGTTCTGTTTATTCAGGTTTTAACTTTTTTCTACTTGTCAAAGTAAAATTTGATTTACAATTTTAATTTACGTAACTTTGTGAGACTAAATCCATTTTATATCAGACCCTGGTATATGCAAATGTTGCAGAATCAGTGGCTTCCTAGATATTTTGCTTCTCAAAGGAAACGAGACGATACGAATCTTGTCCATTTTATTAAAATGTTTGGTTAACAAAGTGGTGAATATTAAATTTTTTAAATCTGATGATGCAGGCTATAAAAAATATTGATCTTTATTGTGCGGTATTATTTAAACTGATACAGCTATATAATGTTTTCGCTTTAAATATTATAGAACTTATGGTTTTCTTTCGAAATATATCGGAATATTCTAAAAACAAGTTTTTAAATTAACAAAAAAGTAGTAATTTTTCTGAAAATGTTGAAAAAGAATTTATTCAGTAATTACAGCTATTTTCTATTAATTTATAATAATATTTTCATTAAAAAAGAAAAATCTAGTTTTAAAATAACAATACCATGTAGTGGAAACCTCGCTACAGTAGATAGTGCAACCTACAGTGGATAATCATTCATTAAAATTATTAATGTATGGAAAATAATTTATTTAATTCAATGAATATTGAAGACAGTATACCTGTTAATAAATTAAAATTATGGTTAATTATTTCTCTTTCAATGTAATCTTTCACGAAAATATGCTGTCAATTATATGTAGTTGAAAATCATAAAATTTGATTTTTTTTTGTAAAAATAAAAATGTAACTCGTAATGCTGACCTTTAGAAGTTAAAGTGTTTTTTATGAAAAGTTATAAAATCTTTAAATATTTGTTAAAAAGGAGTATCAATATCTTTTTGAAATAAGTAAAATTAAATTTTGTTTTAACACCGATGAAAGATAACTCTTCTTTCTATCTCTCTAGCTTAAGGGAAATGCACCCGACCGGAAATCGGAAGTTCTGTGGTTCGTTTCCTAGCGGGGCGAAGAAGAAGAAGATCTTTTCTCAGAAAAAATTACTGCAATTAAATTAAAAATTAAAAATCAATAAAAAAAATAAATCAAATAGAACAACTATGATACATAATAGATCATGTATACATAACGATTACCAGCCTGTATGAATCAGATTGGATCGAATTAAATTAGCTTAGAGTTCATCGTCCTTTACCTCCATTAATCATCTTTAGACTAAAGAAAGAAAGAAAAAAAATTTCAAGTTCAAGAATCCATAGATTACGTCATATCTTTTGGGGAGACGGAAGTGCGGGAAAATATTACGATCTATTACTTGTGGATGTGGGGGGGGGGAGGGGGTGTTACTCGATACCGTTACGTAATATTTGAAAGAAAACAGTCCTGTGGGAAATCCGTGTATCTAAAATTATAGTATAATGCAGACTGCATGCTCTTTTCCCTATTCCCCTATTTTCTCTTATTTTAAGATTTCCGCTTTTTCCCCTATTTTAAAAAAACTTTCTTTTTCCCCCTTTTCTTTCGTTTTTTCTCTCTTAAATGGCAAATGAATTTACAGAACGTAATAAAAAAAAAGAACTATTTTTCAACTATTTTGCTGAAAATTTCATTATTTTAATCGAAAGTTAATTGTTTTTAAGATTTATATTTTTAATTTACAATTAAATTATTTTTTCAAAAGCATTTTGGTTCCTTAAAAATTGCACAGTTTTTTTAGTTCTTCATCTTTTTTTATAGGAAATTTTCCCTTCTCAGTTAAAAAACCAACTAGTTAGTAATCCATAATATACTTTTTGCAGATTTTATTATTTTGTTGATAATTCAGCTACATTGTTATTAGTCATATTTTAAATTGTTTTGTTTCGAAATTTAACCATTTGGTTGAGTGTTAAAATTTCTGTTAAAGTTATCTTTTTGACTGAAAATTGAACTGTTTTATTGCAAAAAATCGCTCTTTTGGACTGTAAATTTACCTTTTTGGTAAAAAAATTATCTTGCTTGTCTGAAATTAAAATATTGCGTTGAAAATGAATCTGTTGTTTGTTGAAATTCAATGCTGTTTATTTCAAAATTCGACCATTTTCTTATATATTCATTTGTAGGTTGAAAATGTATAACTATATTGTTAAAGAATTATATTTTTTAGTTGAAAGTTCCACTGTTGTGTTGATTTTTTTATGCAACATTTGTTTTTTTGGATGGAAAGTTTTTTTTCTGTAGAAAAGTATATTACCAGTATTTTGATGATAAATTTTATCTTTTATTTCTGTTTATAAGTAGGTTTCTACTTTATCGCAAATTGATTTTTTTTCACGAATGAATCTACTTTTATTATTATTAATCTAATAAATCTATTAAAAATAGAATCTGTCATCATTCAACCAGGCAAAATGATACTTAATTTAAAAATATAATCTTTTTTTATCTGGAAATTAATAAATTTGGTTGAAAATTCAACTATTGTGTTACAGTCATCTTATTTGGCAAAAACAACCACTTTTTTTATTGAAAATTTCCTTTTTTGAATATATAAAGATCGTGTTTTTGGATTGAAAATTCATCTTTTTTTTTAGTTGAGAAGTTTTTTTGTTGTTGAAAAGGCAACTGTTTGCTCTATAAATAAATTTGTTATCTATCGGTACTATAGCAGATCGAGGAATGTTTTTTAATTTAATAAATAATCAAAATACAAAAAATCATATCGTAGTTTTTTAAGTCGTTCTAATTCCGCCACTTCTCTTTTCCCGTTTCCGCCTAATTTATTTCCTTCCCTCATTTACTCTCACGTCATCTCGTATCGTGTCTTGTCTCGATCTCGTCTCGACTTGAGTCATTTCCAGCCTCCTGTCACTGTGAGTTGAAACTGGTGCATGTGTTGAAAACGGCCAAGCCGCGGCGCTGAAAATAACTTTATTATAGTTGTTTTGACGGTTTTTTATTAATCGAAATAAAGAAAATAAATAAAAAAAGGAGAATCCCGAATACAAAAGTAGGAAGTTTTTTTTAGTAATTATGAAACATTTGAGAGAAAATGGTGTTGATTTTATTTTAAAAGAATAATTTTAAGTTTTTAATAATTTTATAATGTGGGGCAAAATATTATGGAAGACTTTGAGACAATTTTTTTAATTTTTGAAGATTTACACTTTTTTTAGGTAAACTGAATTTTGTCAGAGTGCAATGAAAAAAAGTTCTTAAGAGTCATGATAAATTTTAAATGATTGTTTTCTAACGAATTTCAAGAGAAAATTGAAAAAAGATCACCAAACATTTAAAATTATTTCCTAAAATTTTTAAAAAGTGTGTAAAAGATTTTAAAGAAAAATGTTTCAATTTTGACATATTGCATAATTGTAGAAATTTTTTTAGGAAGTTGTAGGGATACTACAAAGCTTCGAAACGATTAACAAATAATTAAAATTTGTACAGATTTTTTAAAGAATTTTGTATAGTTCCACGAGAATGGAGGACATTTTTTCAGGTTTCCAGGAAAAATAAGAATAATTTTTCATATCGAAAAATTAATTTTAAGAGATTATTAAAAAAGATTTTAAAAGATTTCAAAAATTTTCAAAGAAGAATGATAAAGATTTTAAGGCAATTAAAAAAAAGATTTTAAGCATATCAAACGATTTCCTGAAATTTCGAAAAAGAGTTTAGAAGATTGGAAAGCAAAATGTTTCAATTTGGTTAGAGAACAAAATAAAAACAAATAAAAAATTGAGTAAATTCAAAAAAAATTTGGTAGAATTGAAGAGATTAAAAATTAATTTTAAAATTTAAAAGATTCTTAAAAATGTACAACTTTAAAGATTTAAAAATTTTCTTTAAATTTCTGGGAAAATGGAAAAGATTATAAGGTAATTTTTAATGTAAAAATATTTGAGCTCCGTTACAAAGTATATTTGATTACAAAAATATCTCTTTTTTAGAGATATTTTTTATCTCTCTTTTCTTATCTCTTTTTTTATTATTTTATAATTTATCATATTCCTTGTTTGTAAAAAAGTAATATAAAAAAAATTATTTCTTCATCGCTACATTTAAAAGTGTTTGAATATTTTGGACTAATACAAAATAACGAGAAAATTAATAACAAAAACACAAATTAGCGAAAAAAATGCCGCAAATATAAATAGAGGAATTATAAATTGACCGAATCGTAAAATAAATGAATTCTTAAATTACTATAAATATTTCTATTCCTGAAATTTAAATTTGCGAAAATAATAAATGAATTATTATTTAATAATTAATTAAATTGTTTCCCTTATTTATAATTCCATAAATAGCTCACAAAATAATAATCAATTAACTATTTTCAGCAGTTCTAAATTTCGGGAATTAATATATTTGTGGAAATTTAATAATTCGTTTATCATTTTAGTTTCTGATATTATTAAATTCTGGATTTTATTTCCTGTCAATTAAAAATCTCTTCGTTATTTGAAATTAGGAAAATTTTATAATTCGGTAATAATATATATTTTCAGCAGTCTTTAAATATTCATTTTTGTATTCGTTATTTATTTTTAATTATGCCGCTTTTTCGTATATTAAACAAAATTATAAATAAATACCTGAATCTTATTTGCTGCCTGACACTAAACTACGAAGAAAAAATGATTTTAGAGGATTTTTCGTATTTATTTTCTAATTTTTATGCATTTTTCTTATGGTACTGCATCGTTTTGTAGAAAAAAGTTACAACTAGCGCCGCCGAACGGCCGTTTACACAACTCTCATGACACATTTTTTACACTGCGCAGTACAGTGAAAGCACCCCTGGTCTTGGCTCGTCTTCGGTCTTGCTTGGTTTCAAGTTATTTCTCGTTTCATTTCGCGTCTCGTCTTGTCTCGTCATGAGCCTCGTTTCGAGTCTCGTCAAAAAATGTTCCGCCCGGGGCTACCAAACCCTAATGAGGACAAAATGAATTCGTAAATTTAATGATCGTAGCTCTATTTCACTTCGAGTTACGAGAGCCAAACATGAGCACACGGAAAAAAATATGGAACCAAATAGGTGTCTAGTTTCGAAACTTATTATTACCAAAAATTTGTAAGAATAGAAAAGTGTGTCACATGGGACAAACAAATAACAAAAGACGGACCGCGCCGATCTTATTGACTGTAGTAGCCACTCTTTCCGCACTATGGGACTGATTCGGTCCCATGCTCGACAGAAACAGCTACCATCGCTACTATACTATAGTATACTATCACGCTCAGCGAGGCGACCCCTTTTTGCCAAGCATGGGACTGATTCGTTCCCAAGCTCGCAGGCGCGGAGTCACTTAACTAATTTGGAAACAAATGATCTCAACATAGCATATTTGTTTCAAAACACAGGGATCAAATGATTACTGCACTCCTAATGGGATATTAAAGTTCCATATTTTTTTCCGTTACAATTAAAATGATTCAATAATCGAGTTCCTTAAGTTGTTATTCTACCTATAGTTATTTTACGAGTTTTTTTTTCATTTTAAACAAATTAGTTTTATTGGACTCGTTGAATAATAATTAAAGACTATACTCTTATGATGCACTTGACGAAAATATTTGACTTTTGTGTGTAATATTGGTCGGTAAAAATAACAGTATGGTCAGAAGAGTGGAAGCAAGCGTGAAAAGTCCAATTTGTTGCGGCTGAAGTTGAATGACAAGTTTCTAGTTTTTTGTCCCTCCAAATTTGTCCGTACTTCGAACAAGCGTTCACACAAATTATTTCCTCGCCTCTCTCATTTTCTCGATGCCGGTCTTTCTTCTTTTTCTGTGCTCGCTCTTTCCCTGTCGGGCATGTTTGTTTCCTAGTTAAAGAATCGATTGGTTCGTACCATGATGGTATTCGAACTGCTGCAATTCAGGTTCTCCACTTGGCAAGGCTCACTGCGTGGCACAAAAATAGAAACCTTACGACTGGCGATGGACATTTCTAAACGGAAAATAGGAGAACGAAATATTTATTACGAATTTTATAAACATTAGTTGCAGATTGAGTATAAAATTCTTCCAATCGTACAGTATATTCATTAATAATAGGGGAAATAATACTTTTTTTAAAAATATTTCTATTCAATAATATTAACATGACCTAAAATTCTTCGAAAATTGTAAATCTTCCTTGAGGTCCAATGATTTTTTATTTATAATATTGATTTTTGTATAAAGCACTAACATAACCTAAAATCCAACAAAACTTGTGTATCTGCCCAAAAATCTAATGACTTTTAAAAATATAAATACAAATTTTCGTCCAAAAAACTAACATAGCACAACAAAAAATTATTCAAAATTCAATTATTATTTACCAAAAATAGCGCTTTTCGATTCAAAACGATAACATAACCTAAAATTATTAAGACATGTGAATTTTCTTTAATATATATATTTTTTAAATTAAAAATACCAATTTTGGATGAAAACACTAATCATATTTAAAACAATAAGTTTACATAAAACCTGATAGTTTTTGTTTTTGTTTAAAATAATCGTTTTTCCGTGAAAAATATTAACATTACCTAAAACTGTTAAAAAATTATAAATATACATATAACTTTAAATTGTTCAAAAATTGGACAAATACTCTAAAATCAAATGATTTAAAAAAATAACATTTAATTTTATATTTATGAGATTCTTAAATTAAAAAATAAAATATGCTACCGCTTGTTGTAAAAGTTCAGTATTTTTTGAACTTATATAATTATTTATTATAACTAATATAACTTTTTAAAATAGAAATATAAAATATTATTGATTTGTTTTTATAAAAAAAATTAGATTTTTCTTTACAAGTAGAATTTAGATACAATAATAACATTTTGTATATTATTCGAAGCACTTGCATACATTATTTATAAATAAATAAAGTATAAAATAAAAATAAAATACTATATCGCAACACAAATATAACTATATAAGTTTAAAGTATCAAGTTTTTTGGTTGAGTTTTTTTCGGGTTTTTTATTTTCCGGTGATCGCATCACCAACAATTTAGGTTACATCCAATTTGAAAAAAAGTTCCTTGATGACATGAATAATTAAAAACTCATTCAACGTTATTTAAAAATACCCACTATTTCCTCTGTTTTTTAACCCTTCTGCGCTTTTATCCCAATGGGTTTGAAAATTTATCTTTGGTAGAAAAGTCCTCTTTATTTGTTGAAAGTAAATTTTTTTATGGGAAAGTCTACTATTAAATTTTTGTTTATAAATTCATGTCTCTTTTCTAAAAGCTGAACAACTTTGTAGAAAATTAATTTTTTTAAGATTTATCTGTTTGTTTAAAAAATACAAATTTAACTGTATAATTAAAAATTCACTTTTTTGGCTCGAAAATTTCACAAATCAGTTAAAACTTCTTTTATAAAAATTAATCTGTGTTCGTTAAGGATTTAACATTTTTTAAATTCGTATGCTTTTTTTTTTAATTTAAGTGTATTCAATTTTTATCTCTTTTGTTTGAAATATTATTGAATTTAATTATTTTTAATTATTTAAAAGTATTATTACATTTTTTGTCAAGTATTCTTCTTTATCAGTTTCAAATTCTACTGTCTGGCAGAAATTTAAACTATTTTGTCCAAAATCTATTTCTTTTTTTAAAAATTTATTTCTTTGATGCAAAATTCTTTTTAGTTTTGGTTAAAAATGCACTATGGTAAAAATTCGTGTTTTAGGATAGAATAGTTAACTATTAGGTTAAACATTCATATTTTCGGGTTGAAACTGGAAAATTTAACTGTTTTATAGAAAATTCTTCTTTTTGGATTCAAAATCCATCTCTTTTGGTCGAAATGTAATTTTTAAAGTCAATTATTTTATTAAGAATTAATTTTTTTGGCTGAGTGTTCAATGAATTTTGTTCAGTATTGAACAATCCGTTTGAAAGCGAACTTATTTGGTGAAAATTCATATTTTCGTTTCTAAAATCAAAATTTTTTATAGAAAATGTGTCTGCTTGGCTTGAAATTTCAACTGTTTTCTAGAAAAGTCAACTTTTTGGTAAAAACTGAAATTTGTTGTTGAAAATTAATTTTTCTTTATTGAAAATTGAACTGGGTTTTGTTGAAATTTTCCTTTTGTTAAAAATCCTACCCATTGTTGAAAATTCGTTTTTAGGTTCAAACATTCATTTTTTTAGTTTGAAAATTCAGCTATTTCGTTGCAAATTCATCTTTTTTGGTTCAGAGTTAACTTTTTTTTTCAAAAGTTTATCTTTTCGAGTTTAAAAGTGAAATGTCTAAAAAAATATAAATTTTAGCCTGAAAAGTTAAGTATTTTGTTGAAAATTCCTCTATTTTGAGATCATTTTTCTAGGCGGACAAATTATACATTGTTTGAGTATAGTGCAAAAAATTATTTATAATTTAAATTTGTTGTAGGAAATAAATGAAATTTATTCGTAATATTTCCAACTGTGTATAATTTTTTCGCCTGGATTTGGCTGTGAATTCTGCATTTCTCATTTAAGTAAAACTTTCCTATAGGATTTGCATAATAAACCAATATGCTCTAAACTTTTCTCATTTTGTTTACATTTCGGAAAATAACTGCGTGTTTAGTGTTAAAAATAAAATAATATTACTTCCAAGCAAATAAAATTTTACCATGTTTAATTGTCAAAGAAGTTTAAAATTGAAAAAGTTTTCTAATTTCATTGTGTAACTGGACGTATGCTTTTATTAATCGCTGTATTTAAATTTTTTTCCACTCTGATGAAAATCTAATATTTCAAACTGCCTTTTAATTCTCTATTAATGCATGTTCGTTTCATGAATGTGCTTTGCTCGCGTCTTTTCTATGCGTGGTTTTCCCTGGAATGCCTTTGTACGATAGAATTTCCATAACCGTTGAATTTCATAGCTTTTTCAGGAAATATATTATACATGTATAATACATTTTACATCCTCTGAAAACAATTTTTAAACCTTGTGCGAAATACTATTAATCTCTTAATTTTCTGGAAGATGAATTTTCCGTTTGAACTAGCCACCTCAAAGCATCACGGATATAATGTGAAGATCCGTTTCAAAAAAGAATGTTAGGGGGTACTTTGAAAATGTTTTCTACCCCTCCCGTTCTTCTTCACAGATCATCGCACACAGCTTGAATGGCTCGTTATGACGTTTCAAATACGAACACCTACCCCAACCCCCTTGGAAGTAAAAATTTTGGGTGAAGATTGGATATGCACGAAGTTGGCAGCGTCAACTTTAATTTTCTCAAAAATGAAAGTTTTGCTGAATTGTGCTAGGTTTGCCCTGTTTTTTGCCGTAAATAATTTTTTTTTAAATAAAAATTTATCCCCAAAAATAAAAAAAAAACATTTTTTTACTTCAGCCTTGCCAAATTATTTTTTCGAAGAAAAAAAATGTTGTGCTCGGTAATGTGAAAGAGGCAAAACTTGTGCCACAAATCAAATTTTAATAACTCTGACGCTTTTCGAAAAAAACCGATTTGAAAAAAAATCTGCTTCGCCATTTCTGAATTTTATGAATATGAAACTTGTGCTGAATTGTGCTAGGTTTGTGCTGTTTTGTGCCGTGAAGGAATTTTTGAAAATATCAAAATTTGACCTCAAAAATCAAAAAAACATTCTTTTATCATCTTTACCCAATCTTTAAAAAAGAGGAATTTCGAAAATCTGAAACTTGTGCTGAGTTGTGCTAGGCTAGCACATGTTCTCATGTCAATTTTCACTGGCAATTATATTTGCTCAAAGAAACTGGATTTTTAAAACTTGGAACGCATTCTTTACCCAACATTTTCAAAAATACGAATTTTGAAAATCTGAAACTTGTGCTGGGTTGTGATAGGATAGCACAACAAATAAATCTCATTTTCATTTTTTACTGGCATTAATATTTTCCAAATAAACGGGTTTTTAAAACTTGGACGCGTTCTTTACAAAATTTTTTCAAAAATACAAATTTTGATAATCGAAATTTCGAAATTCCTATTTTTTTTTAAATATTGGTTAAAGATGGTAAAAAATATGTTTTTTTATTCTTGGGGTCAAATTTTGATATTTTCAAAAAAATCCTTTACGGTACAAAACAGCACAAACAGAAATGGCGAGGCTGATTGTTTTTTTTCAAATCGGTTTTTATTCGAAAATCATCAGAGATATTAAAATTTGATTTGTGGCACAAGTTTGTGCCTCTTTCATGTTACCTAGCAGGACATTTTTTTGTTCGAAAAAATCAACTGGCAAGGCTGAAGTAAAAGAATGTTTTTTTGATTTTTGGGGTCAAATATTGATATTTTCAAAAAATCATTTACGGCATAAAACAGCACAAACCTAGCACAATTCAGCACAAGTTTCATTTTTTGGAAATTTAAAGTTGGCGTTGCAAACTTCCTGGACATGAGAAATAGCGCAAATTTAATTTACATGGTGAAGTCATCAAAAAACCATAAAGATCGTGGTTTTTTGCGTTTATCTCAGCTAATATGCAAATTCAAAAAAATGTTTTAAATGAAAGTAGTAGATCTCATTCAAATATATATTTTTTGTGCAAAGCATTATTCTATAGCAACAATAGTTTGCCCAAAAATCAGTGGTGTGTAGAGCCATGGTTTTGGATTTTGCATATTAGCTGAGATAAACACAAAAAAACATGATTTTTATGGTTTTTTGACGATTTCACGATGAAAATTAAATTTGTGCCAATTTTCACTATTATATTAGTTATCATCGCGTAAAAATTCATAAGTGTACGGAGGCCGAAGAAAATCGGACACACAGCCTTTTTGGAAGTTTATCCAAATAAAAACAATGTGCAGGTACTATATATTCAATATATGTATATTGAATTTGATATTAAACCTTTTAGATTTTAAATCAAAATATATTGCAGTTTCAAGAAGATAGTTGAGTTTTTAATCAAAAGAAATTAATTTTGTAGTAAATGATTGAATTTTCAAGTTAAAAAGAGGAATTTTCAACCAAATCGTCGAATTTTCAAACGAGAAAGAATTTATTTCAACAACAAAGAGTTTCATTTTCAACCAGTAGTTGAAGTTTTAAAATTTTTTAAATTTTAACTAAATAATTAAATTTTCCAGAAAATAGTTTAATTTATAACAGCATGGTTAAATTTTCGACCAACAAAGGTGAATTTTCAACCTAATAGTTGCCTCTTCAAGAAAAATAAATTTAATGTTTCAGGGTAGAAAATTCAAATATTTAATATAAAAGTCAACTATTTGGTTAAGATTCATATTTTTATGTTAAAACTTTATTGATTAATTGTTTTGTAGAAAATTGATAAAAAAATATTTATTATAATAGATGTTAATATAAGTTTATGTTCAATTTTTAATTGAAATTTTGAATTAAAATTTGAATTACTTTAAATTTAGATTAATTGATTTAATTTTTTTGTGTTATTTATATAAATTATTAATTTTTTACTGAAAAAATTAAAGTTTAATAATTAATAAGTACAAAATTCTTTTTTTTTTTATTGAAAACTAATTTTTTAAATGAAAATTCTCCTATTTGGTTGTAGATGTGTCTTCTTCAGTAACAAAATAATTTCCTTGGTTGAAAATTCAACTATTTTGTTAATAATAATTTTAGTATTTGATTGAGAATTCGTTTTGTTTTGGTAGAAAATCAATGTTCTTAGTTGAAAGTTTTTTTTTTAGGTTAAAAATCTAATTATTTAGTGGAAAATGTAAATTGTTTGTTTAGAATTTTTCTTTTTGGTAGAAATTTAATATTTTTTGGTTAAACATGCAATCCTTTCGTTGAAAATGAATCTGTTTTGGCTGCTGATTCAACTATTTTGTTGAAATGTAATTTTTTTTTGGAAATTTGACTCATCGGTTTAAAATTTAACTGTTTTAAATAAAATTCGTTTTTTGTTTGTTTGTTCAAATATCATCCATTACATGTTGATTTAACTGGAATTCTTGTAAAATCATACTAAAAAGTAATGTTTTCCATAATTGCACCAATCCTGTTTCTCTATTTATATAAATTAATTACTTAATTTCTTAAATACAAAGCAAGGATAATATCTGTAAAAATTTCTATGTTAAAAATGTTACAAAATTCATATTGTTTTACTTTAATATTAGTGATTAAGAAAAATAAAAAATTTGTTAAGGAAAAATTAAGAAATTTTGATAATGAAGGTTTATCGCCACCATGATATAATATTCTTGTCAGTAATATATATGTTATCTCTCTCATTTCTATTTATTTTTGCAGCTTGTTCCTGCTGTCGATTATATTTTTAGTCAAAAAATGGATTATTTGGTGTAAAATTTAACATTTTTCTGTAAATCACCCTTTTTGGTTGGAAATTCAACTGTTTTTTCCCTTCAGAATTCGTCTGTCTAGGTTGAAAGTTAAACTATTTTGGCGTAGTATTATCTTCTTGTTGAAAACGCATGTTTTGGTGTTGAAAATGCAACTGGAACCTTTCTCGGTTGAAAATTTAATTCATTATTTATTTAAAATTTAACTGCTTTGTTAAAGGCAGTTGGAGATAAAACCACTCTGTTGGAATCTAATCTTTTTTTAACTTATTATTTTAATTGAAAAATCGTTTTATTTTGATTAAAAATTAATTTTCTCAACAGAACAATGTAACTATCCCAGTTGAAGATTCATAATTTAATGTTGTTTAACTATTTTGTTGAAAATTGATTATTTTTAATTGAAAATTCTACTACTTGGTTAAAAGTTCAAATAATTTGTTCACAATCTATGTTTTAATGTTAAAGATTCATCTCTTTGTTTAAGAATTTAATAATTTTGTTAAAAAATGCTTTTAATTGACAATTATTTTTTAGCTAAAAAAGTAACTGTTCTCCATGGTTTGGAAATCGTTTTTTTTTTAATTAAAAATTCAACAGTTTTACATAAAATTCGTATTTTATTTTGAAAGCTCAACAACTGGGATACGTGTTTTTCATTTTTGATTAAAAAAATCAGTGGCTAAATAAATTCATAACACAGCCACACAAAAGAAAATATTTTTCCGGGTCTAGATATCAGACAATGTTCATTATACGTTTTTGGGGTCGCTGAATTCGAATCCGATGTCGAAAAAACTCCAGCATGTCAGGGTTCTGACACAACCTCAAAAAAACTCATACATTTTTTTCAAGTATCTTTTTGTGGGTCTGAAGGTCAGAACATGTTTATTACATGTTTTTGGGGTCGCTTGGACCGATTTCGAAGTTCCGAAAACCCTAGCACGTCAGGGTTCTGACATATCCTAAAAAAGCTCATACAATTTTTTTAAGCCCCCGGACTAGAAAAAATATTTTTATGAGGGTTTTTGAGGTTATATCAGAATCCTGAGGGGCTATGATTTTTTGGACATCGGATTAAGATTCAGCGACCCCAAAAACAGATAGTAAACATGGTCTGACCTCCAGAAATAGAAAAAGATTTTTTTGGTTGACTGCGTGTAATTTTAGTTAATAATGTATGTCTAGATGAAAATTTACCTATTTTTTTTTAAAAGTTGTTTTTTGTTTGTCAGATATATAATTTTTTTTGCATGGAAATTTAAAATTTTTCATTTTTGGTAGAAAATTTATATTTTTGTTTTATAATTTTTAATGTCTTTTTCAAAATTTATGTATTTTGTTGAAAATTCATATTTTCTGGAAAACTTTTTGTTTATTTGTTGAAATTCGCAAACATTACATTTTTCGTTGAGGATTCACCTTTTTGTTGAAAAATCAAATTTTTGGATGGAAAATTCAACTGTTTTCTAAAAAATAAATATATCTTGCTTGGTAATTAACCTACTCGGTTGATGATCCAACTTTTTTTGGTTAAAATTTAATCTTTTTTGTTTAAAAATTCGACTATTGGGTCGATAATTCATCTTTGTAGGTAGATAATTCAATTATTTAGTTAAAGATTTAACTATTTTGTTGAAAGCTCAAGTATCTTGTTAAAAAGTCATATTTGTGTTAAAAATTCAATTTTATTTTTGAAAATTTATCTATTTTGATAGAAAATTTGTTCTTTTGTATTAAAAATTCATTTTTGGGGTAAAACTCAACTTTTTCTAAAAAATTTAATTATTTACATGTAAATTAAGTTGTCGGTGGTTGAGCTGTAATTTTTTTAATTTTAAAATTTCATTTTGACGAACATTTAATTAATTTCTTAAAAGGTCATTTTTTAATGGAAAATTCTACCGGTTCGTTGAAAATTTATCTATTATGGTAGAAAATTAATCTTTTTCGTTTGAAATAAATAAATAAAGTTGAATTTCAAATGCTTTTTAGAAACTGTTCTATTATTTTTATAAAAGATTCTATGCTTAAAATGTTTCAAGATGAGAATGCTGGTAATCAATTATTTTTGGTTCGGGGAAAATGAAAAATTGTTTGGGTAAAAATCTGGGTGTGAAATTATTTGTTATTAGTAAACTCCAATGAATTAATAATTATCCAAAATTATCCCACTCATATTTAGATACATAAATATATGTTTTTTTCTAATTTTATAAAAACTGGAATATTCTTCATAATTTGATTGAACTAGATATTGTCACAGCTGTTGATATAATCAACCGTACGAGGTTACTGTCGCGGATTGAATGTCAGGAAAAGGGGTTAGATATTAGTGTCATTCTTTCATCGTAAGGCTTCACTCCACAATCCATTACACGTATTTATTTCAAGTTTGATTTGTGAATGACTATATATAGCAAATGATTCATTTTCTATCAGTCCAATTTTCGCGTTCTTAAATATCAAGTGTTTCATTTTAAAACTTTAATTTTAATTTATAAGATTCTCATCTTAATGAGAAGAGATTGCTTTTATGTCAGTTTTGTTTCCGTAAATTTTCATCAATTTCTGATTTTTTTTTAGTTGTAAAAGCCTCGAATTTTGAAATACAGAATATTGAAGTATTACACTTATGAATTTTCGATTCTGAATGATAATCTTCAAATTTTCTAATTTTCAAAAAGTCAAAAATTGATAAATATGGACCTCTAGATTGTGCCAAGCGCATAATCGCGTTATGTCTCGAAATAAAATATAATTCGGAATTTTTGTGTTATATAAGGTTTCTATTCCAAATATAATGAATTTAACGTCCCATCAAAACGGATGACTTTATTTTGGTCTTATAATTTTATAATTGTCGCATAATAACGGAACATTTCATATTTTATGCGAAATATATTTGAAAAGTTGCGAAGAGTGTATTTTTCAATATTTGAGTGACAAAATTCGTTAATAAATATAAAATTTAAAATGTTGACCTCAATTCAAATATTTAAAGAAAATGTGTATTTTAAAATTTAATTAATTTGAAAGTTATTATTTGTCATTCGAAAGAATTGCAACATGGTTAAAATCGATTAATGTCTTATGCTCGATTTTTTAATTTGAAAATTGAGAAGATTTCTTTCCGAGTAAGAACATTGTGGTGAATTTTATATGAATTGAGTTTTAAATCTTCGAAATCGTTAAAAAAGGAAAAAATTACGACTTGAAAATGCTTTAATAAAAATAAGAACATATTTTTATTCTAAAAAATACATATGTTTATTTGGTCTCAACTAAAGTAATTTCAAATTCGACACGTGTCATTTTTATATAAAAGGTTTGAAATTAACTAAATAAAAAAACATGTCTTTTACGTTTTTACAGGTTTACCGTCTTTCCTCTTCAAAATTTTACCACTTGAATGCAAACTGAATTGAAAATTGATTCTTTTCGGTTAAAAAATATGCTATTAAATTTTAGTTTAAGATTTCATCATGTTTGTTTAAAAATTATATTATTTGATTACAAATTTTAATTATTTAGTTGCAATTCCTTGATTGGAAATTACACTGTTTTATTAAACCAAATTTTTTTGTATTCAAAATTAAACTATTTTGCTGTTAAACATTCGACCTTTCATTGAACATGCGAATCAACTTTATCAAAAGAAGACTAATTTGTTTGTAAATATGAATATTGTTAAAAAGTGGACTTTTTCGGTCGAAAATCAATTTCTTTGGGAAAAAATGCAATTCTTTGACTCAAATTTAATAGGTGTTAGCGTAGAATTGAAATATTTGGATGAATATTCATCTTTTTTGTTAAATTCAATTTTTTTTAATTTAAAATAAAAAAATTTTGTTTGAAATATCAATAATTTCTTTTTTTGCTAAAAATCATCTCTTTATGGCGAAAATTCATCTTTTTGGACTAAACATTCGACTATTTGATTAATAGTGAACTGTTTTTAAAAATTTAATTTTTGTTGAAGATAATCATAATTTTTGAGGAAAATTCAACAAATTATTTAATTCATTAACATTAAACTCGTATTAATTTAAAATAGAAATTATTTGCTTGCAATATCAACTTTTTTTGTTAAAAATTCATATTTTTAGGCTGAAAATTCAACTATTTGATTGCAGGTTAACTTTTTCCTTAAATTTCACTTTTTAAAACTTAAAACTTATATTAAAATCTTAACTTTTTGCAGAATCTGCGTTTTTTGAAATTAAAAGTTTGACTTTTTTTGGTAGAAGGTTGATCTCCTAAGTTAAAAAGGAAAATAATTGGTTAAAAATGTATGTTTTTTTTTAAATACCCTTTTTTGATGAATTTCAACATATTTTAATTTAAAATAAAACTTTTTTAATTGAAATACTAACCTATTATCTTTTTTGTTAAAAATTCATCTTGTTACGCTGAAAATTCAACTGATTGGTTGCAAGTTAACCATTTTCATAAAAATTAACTTTTTTTGTGGAAGGTTCCTAATTTTAGTAGAAAATACCATCTCATTGACTAAAAATTAAACTACTTTGATAAAAACTGTTTTGTCTGTTAAAAATTAATTTTTTTTAATTCAAATTTTACTGCTTGAATGAAAATTCATTTTTTCGTGGAAAATTAGGCTTTTTTAGTCGAAAATGAATCTACTTGGTTAGGAGTTCATCTTTTCGGTTGAAAATGTAATTATTTGGTTGAAAATTCGAGATTTTCGAAGAATTCTTTATATAGTTAATTTCAACTGTTTTTTTTTTATTTAAAATAAATTACTTTTATTGATTGAAAATTTCACTACATGGTCGGAAAATAAGCCACCTACTTTCTTAATTCATAAAAATTTACCAAAAAATTCAATCACCAAAATTACGTAAGAGAGGGGAGAGAGGGTAGATCTTACGGAACATGACAAAGTGGTTGAAAATTTCAGAAAAAAGGTTCAAGTAATTTAAGAACGGCCCCATAGTGCTTTTATGATTTTTTTATGAGAAAAGTCGCGTTTATCAGAGGGTTGTTAAAATCAATACATTTGCCCTTTAAATACACAAAAGCATAAAACGCAGACAGTATTGATGAGTAAAGAAAGGCAGACATCAAATTTCACGTTGGCTGCAGGAAATTTGTTGACCCCTATCCTCCCACGTGATCCCCAGGAATAGTGATTCGGGATAAACGTCAGTCTTCGTCTGCTTGTCGAAGAAACGATACCCATGAAGATTCTAGATAAGGTGACGCTTGAGTATTAAGAGTGGGGATGGGGATATGGATGTAATGTAATAAAGGTCGGGGGGGGGGGGGGGGGCAGATTGGAACAAGAAAGATTTTTTGTGCGAGACGAGCGAATCTTCCTATAAGACGTAAAAGTCCCCGTGTGACCCTCGACGCGAAATAGGGGGTGAGAAATGCCATTTTTCGGGTGAAGGAACCCCATGGATTTTCCTCTCGATCGTGCAAATAACCGCTGTCCACGAAGATCACCTATGAAAGTCTCTTCTTCTGCTCTCTTTTTCTTCTTTATATAAATTCCATTTCTTTTTTAGTTGTTCCTGCTTCTTGCAACTGCTCTCTTCAGCCGATATTAAAGTTTTCTTCACGTGCAACACTCTTCGCAGTCGAGTTAAGCTCAATATATTCGACAGTTGCTACAAATACTTTTCTTGACTCTTTTTTCTTCGTAACATTTGCGTCTTTGTGGTTTTTATATGTTTTTTATTAAAATTTTGTTTAATATGTCTTATAGGGATTATTAATTTAATATGAATTATTTAAGTGGTAATCAGAATATTGTATGTTATTTTTAAATACAGGCCTCGGAGTTCCGCCACTATTGACACTTTTTGGCAATAAAAAAAATTAGAAAAAAACACTGAAACTTGGATTTAGTAAGACTGAGTTTACGTTGTTCCGAGAATTGATGTCCTTGGAAAGTTCTTGATGAGGGGAGCCTCGGGCCGGAAGAGAGGCGGTGCTCAGTCGTGCGTGGCAAATATCATCAGCTTCAGCCTTTTATTTTGGTCAGCTATTAGAATGCGCCCAAATCCAACCGATATGGATCATGTGACCCTGTCTGTTTACGTTTGGATTGTCTGGATTTATGTTTAAGGCTACTTCAAGCCATATTCGATGCCGTTCTTAATTCCAAGTTCCAGTGTATTTCGAAAAAAATTAAACTTATGCTAATAATGCTAACTATTTTTCCATATTGCCTTTAAACGAGGCCTGGTTGAAACACTTTTTGCAACAAAGTACAGAAATATACAACCATCTTTAGAAAAACCTTAAAATGAATTCAATATATTACATTTAAAAATTTAGAAAAGTACAGCTGTTGTCTATTATTTGGACGAAAGATGTATTTTTGTAAATTGTTTCATTTTATTGCAGTTTTAATTTCTGAACATAATTTACAAAAAAGCAAAAGTACAAGAATCTACAGGAATATGCAGGCAATTTAGCCAAAAAGTTGTTATTTTTAGTTCTAGGATGAAAAAATTGCATACTAGATAATAGATAAGATAATTATCGTAATTAAACGACAAAAATCTTAAGTTTTTAGCTCTTTGCAAATATATCTATAAAAATTACGTTTATGCCTTTTTTATAAACATATATATATTTTTTTTTAACTTCAAACGCAAGTTTTTAATGTTTTATTAATAATTGTCTGCCAAAATGCCACCATTCATTTAAAGTTTTAAAATAAGCGCTTTTTTGTAATAGGAATCATTCACATATAATTTAAAATGATCTAATTGCAAATATTTTTAACATTTGTCACCCTAGGTCGAAAAATTACAACTTTTTGGCTGCAAAACCTGTAACTTCCTGTAGATTCTTGTTCGTATGATTTTCTGTAAAATGTTATAGGAAATTAAAAATACAATAAAATACAACAAAATAAACAATAAGTTTAGAAAATTCATACTAATAATAGACCGATTTTGTACTTTTCTTTAATTTTCATTGTAATTTATTGTATTTTCAGATTTCTGTAAAAATAGTTTTAGTTTTTTGCACTTTTTTCTGAAAATGCTTTCCTCTGCTTTACAATTACGTTTAATAGATAGTGAATATCTAGGTAATATTTCCATATGTAAAAATGTTGCATAAATAAAATTTCTGATTTATCTATGATTTATTATAATAAAAAAAGTTTTTGACAAACATGTAATATATATAAATTTTTTTAAAATTGCATACTTCTTCAATAAACTAGAAAAGGTTTGTTATTTTATGCAATAATTAACGTAAAATTAAATGTCTTTATTTCGAAAAAAGTTGAAACTTAAAAAATGTAAAACGCTAATTTTAGTTTTTTACTTCTCTACAAGAAAATACAAGAAAAAAATATCTATTTGTATTTAATTGTATTTTTTTTTTGTTAAGTTATATTTTCCTACTATTTTCCTACCTATTACTATTTTCCTACTATTTTCGAGGAATGAAGGGGATTTTAAGGGATTTCAAAGGATTTTAAGAGATCCCAGAATATTTCAAAACAAGTTACGGGATGTCAAAGGACTTTAAAGAATGTTGAGAGATACCGAAGTATTTTCACGATTTTTGAAGGATATCAGGGGATTATAATTGGGTTTCGAAGATTTCAAGAAATTCGAAGGAATTTCACAAAGTTTTACTCTAAACAGAATCTCAAAGACTTTTAAAAGATTTAATTGGATTTTAAAAAATTTGCATTAATTTGAAGAAACTCTCATGGACTTTTAAGATCTAATTTATTTTAAAAAGTGTCTTAAAAGGTATTAAAAGGTTTTAAAAGTGTATCTTAAAAGGGATTTTTATGGCATCTTAAAGATTTCAAGAGTCTTAAAGGACCCCCCCCTATTTTAAAACTTTTAGAGTATTTCAAAATATTTCAAGAAAATTCAGAAAATGTTAGATTTCAAGGGGAATGATCAGATTTCATAAAAAATTTCAATTCCAAGGAATTAACGAGAATTCCACATTTTTAACGGGTTTTAAAGAATTTTGTAGGATTGAAGAAAACTGCAAAGGATTTAAAAAAAGTATTTAATATATCAATGGTTTTAAAAACGGTGCAAGGAATCCCACCGGAATTTCAGCAGATTTGAATGAATTTCACCAGATTTAAGAAATTCATATGGAAATGAAAAATATAATTTTTATTGTTTTGAAGTACTCATAGTTTAAGTTAGAATACTGCATGGCCCTTTGAAGTATTTTAAATTTTTTATTCTTTCCAATATAGACTCAGAGGGTAGTCAATTTTGATGACTTATCAATATGGTGGCAAAGCTACGTTTTTCTAAATAAATGCTAAATGTGTATTTAGAGTAAACATCCGCTGTTTTCTTTGCATGTTTATATTTCTGCACCATTGATCGTCAACTATATCTACCGGCAAGACTAATTGCGTTTCACCATAGATCAAATATAGAGAATATATAGTCGATAAATAGGATTGCAGTCTCACTAAATATAGAAATTTGCCAATATTATTTGAGTTTATACTTAAAGAACTGCTTAAAACCCTAGTTTGCGCTTTTTTCACAAAAATAAATTACACAAGTCTATTGAAAGTTTTGGTTTAAAAGAATATAGCTTAGACATGCGCAATGTTCACCATGCTAATTGATCAAAAATTTTTAGACCGTGCTTCGCTAAAAATTATAAAAAGCACCTAATTTTTTTCTCTCGATATATAACTGTTCTTAAAAGTGTTCTTAAAATAGCTAACCGCTATTCGTGACTCTATTCTATTGCATTTTGTTTTTTTCTCTCTGCGTTTTAAAATCGCTTTCCTTTCAGAGGATACTTCGACTCAGACCTCGTATACTTTTCAGAATAAACAATATGCTATAAATTGCAAATGAGAGAATCGTTATATGTCTGACAAATCTAAATAGTTCGCTATTTTTATTATTTTTACTATTTTCTTGCAATCTGTATAAAATATTAAAATTTTGTTGTTGAAACTGCAACGTAAAGTAAATGTAAGTAAGCATACATCGAAAAAACGATATTCTAATATTAAAATCGTCATATTCTTACAGGCATATTCCAACCAATGGGACCAAATATTCTTAAAATGAGAATATTATTGCGGAAGAAGAAATTCGCAAAGGAAAATGCGCCTTGCTCTGTTCAGTAATTTCTTTTAATGTACAACATACAGTATACAAATAATTAAGTATCTTTCATCATACAGATCGATTCTTAACTTAAGAGGGCCTCAATCTTATATTAAGAATATATTCTTGGCGCCTATGTAAGTTGCAAATATTCTTCAACTTAGTGAAAAAATCTTAAAATTAGAATATAGTTTTTTCAGTGTAATCTTTAAGACCTTCATTAGCAGGTACTTAAACTTGTTACTATAAAGTAATTTTCCAAGCTTTTCCTTTTTCTAGACATCGTTTCCTCTAACTTTTTATCTTGTTTCCAAGCTCCGGAGATTTTCCCTGAAGGGATTTTCTACTTTCAGCGGCAACGTAAGAAAGGACACAGGGTCAAACGTGAATTGTCGGTAGTTAATTGCGAGTCAAGTAAGCTCTGGAAAATATAAACGGAAAGAAGAATCCGAGCGTAGTGGAGTGGAAAGTGAAAAGTGGTGGCTCGCTGAACTATACAAATGGCAGGAAAATGGGGGAAGTAATTTGCCGAGCAGCACACAGAAAGGTTGCTTCAAGGATATCGGAAGTTCGCAGCAATATGCATAGGAGGAAGCACACGGTTGTACAGATACTCGTCTAACATCAATAAATTTAAATGGGAACCACGGGTCAGGGAATTTAAACTTTATATCCCTCTCCCACTTTTTCTCACCCTCTTATTTCTCTCTCCAATTTGGGATTTTCCTTCCCTCTTTTAATCCATCACTACGTCCGGCTTTCAAACGATATTAAAATTCCGTTGAATAAATCAAGCGCACGTTGGGCAGATGCAGGGTGAAGAGGATAATGAAAGGGTACAGACTTTGTGACAGAAAAAGCTGATTTCTGTTTCCCTTCCTTTGAGAAATAATGTAGACTTTGCAGAATTCAAAATGCGTTTTGAGAGAGGTCTCAAAAGCAAAAGATACTCTCGTCTTTAAATTTTAAAATTAATATTTTTCATGAAAAAAAGATCTACTCACTTCGCTGCACTGGGAATCGAACCACAGAACTGCCGATTTCCAGTCGGCTGCATTTTCAATTAAGCTTTTAGAGAGGTCAAAAGAAGAAACATTATCATAATTATCCTCAGAGGTGGTTAACATCAATCAGTGTATACATCATTTCACAATATGTGAAATTAGAAATCAATGCTATCTATGGAGTTTACTCTTTCAAATAACAAAAATTACTTAACGTAATTACTGAATATATGGAAAATCAATTTTTTAAATTAAAAATTAAATTTTGTCTGAAAAAATATTTACTCACGTCGCTCCACTGGGAATCGATTCTTCTTTCGATCTCTCTAATATCTTAATTGGAAAAGCTCCCGACCGGAAATCGAAAGTTCTGTATTTCGATTCCCAGTGGAGCAAAGTGAGTGGGTCTTTTATCAGAACAAATTTAATGTTGCATTTAAAAAATGTATTTTTTTATCGAGTCAGTAATGACGTTAAGTATTTTCTTTTATTTGAAAATTAACTTGATCGATAGTACTGATTTCTACTTGTACGGATTGTCGAACGATATTTGCATTGATCGATGGTAACTGCCTCTGATGATAATACAGATTCCGTTAGGATACTATTTTTATACTAATTTGAAAAAAATTACACTAAAGACACTATGTTCTCAAAATTATCTGCTAATTCCAGTATCTTTTATTTTTTCTTACAAAATATTTTTTAACGTCTTCGCTAATTGGCTACAAGTTGTCTTAATGACTGATTAGGGGACGTCCAAAAAGATGAATTCCCAACAAATCACCTAGTGAAAAAATTAACCTTCTGCCAAAAAATACGATTTTTAAATAAATTTTCAATAAAAGATATCAAGTTTGAACCAAATTGTTGAATTTTCTACAAAAACAAATTTAAGCAAATAACATTTAAACTAATTTAAACATTTTTAAAAAAATTTTTATTTAAAATTTTGAATTTTATTTAACATTTTGAATTTTATTTAACATTTTGAATTTTATTTAACATTTTGAAAAATAGATGTGATGTTAGTCCAAATTTGATTTAAATAATTTTTATTTTATATTCTTTTCTCTTCTAATAATTTTGAATTCAGAAGTTGAATTTTTAACCAAAAATCAATAAGTGTAATTTTTATTGTGGAGAATTTATTTTCAAATAAAAAAAATTAAGTTTTAACAACAATAAAAAAAGAAGTATCAATTAAAAGTATAAATGTTCAGCCAAAGAAAAGCTTTGAAAAAAGTAGTTTAACTTTCGACTAAGGAATTGATTTTTTAATATAAAAAGATTAATTTTCATCGAAAAATGTAATAGTTGATACTTGAACAAAAAAGATTTAAATTAAAAATATAAACAGGTAGATTTAACCAACAAAGAAGAATTTTCAACAAAATGCTTAAAATGTTATCTAAGTGAAATTAATTTTCAATTAAACAATTGAATTATTAACAATCAATATGAATTTGAGTATACTATTTTGCAAAATGTTCATACTCCGTAGTATTTTCTTGAAAATCCGTTTCTTGTTTGTTAAAAATTTTGGTATAAAATTAATCTTCTTGGTTATAAAATTAACTTTTTGATTAAAAGTTAATATTTTTAATAAAAAATTAATATTTTAAATTAACAGTTGATATTTCTGGTTGAAAATCCGTCTTTTTGGTCAAAATTATTCTTCCTGATTGAAAATTCATCCTTGTTGCTTAACAATGCAGTTGTTGGTTGCAAATTAATCTGCTTTTGTCGAGGATTCAACTTTTTTGTTAAAATTTATCTTTTTTAGTTGAATTTAATTTTCGTGTATTAAAAATAAAAATCTTTGTTTGTTTAAGTGTTAATAATTACATGTTTTACTATGAATTTTTTTTGTAATTGTTTGAAAATTAAGTTCTTAATTTAAAGTTAAATTGCTTTATAAAAAAGTCATTTTTTTGGTTGAAAATTTATCATTTTATTTAAAAGTTTAACTTTTTGGTTGTAAATTAAATTTTTTATTAAAAATACATAATTTTTATTGAGAATTAAATTTATGTGAAAGAGAATTAAACTATATATTTGAAAATTTAACTATTTTTTTGCAAATTTGATTTTTATTTTTGGTTAAAAATTAATCTTTTATCTGAATTTTGTTGATAATGCTGTATTCTTTAGTTGGATTCAACTGGATAAAAGTATGTTTTTTGTTAATCAGTTTTTTTACTCTAAATCTTTAACCTTTCCATTTTTGGTTAAAAATGTATCTTTTTTGGCTGAAAATTCAACTGTTTTATTACGAATTTATATTTCTTGATTGAAAATTAAATTTAATGTTAAAAATTATTTTTTTCTCAAACATTCGACTATTTGTATCTATTTGATTAAGGATTTAAATATATTTTTTAAAATTCGTATTTTTTCGTTGAATTTCACAGATTGAATTACTTTTCTTGGTATAAAAGTATTTTTCTTCGTCAAATATTCAGCTATTTTGTAAAAAATTAAACCATTTTGTTAAAATTTTATTTGTGTTGTTGAAAATTATACTATTTGGGTGCTCATATTTTTTGGACGAAAATTAAACTTTTTTGTTGAAATTTTTTTTATATTTTAGTTATATAATTTATCTTTTACGGTAGAAAATTCATTTTCGATGGATGATCTTGATAATTTATCTTTCCTGGTTGAAAATAAATTTTTGGTCGAAAATTCGTGTTTTTGGCTTGAAGATTCATTTATTTGGTTGAAAATGCAACAACTAATTTTTTTTCTTAATAATATTGGTCTTTAATTTTGCGACCCCCTTCTATGTGACCCAAGTAATAGTATATTACATCCTGCAGAGATCGAGTTCCACATGAAGGCGTGCGTAACTCTACGAGTGATGTACGATATATAGCCCTATACCAACATGGTGCGAGAATGCCTCATGAAGTGAATATTTTTTGATAATAATGATCACTGTCTGAACATTCCTATGTTTTGTTTTGTTTTCTCCATTTATCAAATTTCTCAAAGGTCTTTTTTTTCTTTTTTCACTTCTTCATTTATGTTGAAGTGTGGTTTTCCCATGATTTTCAGTGTACGAAGAATTATACAATAATTATAACACTTTGTAACACAATTGCAGATGATTGCAGGTTTCACCCAATAACATGATGATTTCGAGCTAATAATCATTTGTAAAAGAACCCTACGTATAATTTACGTTTATTTGGGATTCGAGCTAAAATACGCTAGAAGGACAAGTAGGTTAATTCCTTCCGAAATGTATGCTGAAAGTTTTATTGGATTACGCAGTATAAACTTTTTTATACTCCGCAGGCTACCAGATGC
Organism: Druon quercuslanigerum; assembly: GCA_010014905.2. NCBI lineage: Eukaryota > Metazoa > Arthropoda > Insecta > Hymenoptera > Cynipidae > Druon > Druon quercuslanigerum. The sequence goes on along the minus strand of JAAAKG020013755.1, from coordinate 3,049 downwards.
TTTACGGAAGCACGTAGCTTTAGAGTAGCGCATGCATGTGTTTTGAAGAAAATCGTAGCTTTAGGTATTTAAAAGGCTTTTAAAGTTGTGTGTTATCGCACGTGAAGAGTAGGTTTCGCCATGCTGCGCTTCACAGCCTCGCAAAGTTTAATTACATCAATTGTACCAAGCCATTTGGTACACGGAAGTCTACAATGTACTCGTAAACACGTGCAAAGGACTCGGAAACATTTTAGAGACGCGAAACTTACTTTAAATTATTTCGAGGAAAGGGATGTTTCAGTTTAAAGTAAATTTGTTTTGATTTTCATAATATATGAATAATTTTTTGAACCAAAATCTGTGCAAGAAAAAAATTCACAATCCAAAATTAGATTTCCAAACTACCTCGTTTTCGGATCATTAGAAAGAAACAAATAAAAAAAGAAAACATAAGGACAAAAATTTAATTAAAATTAGGAAAATACCTGAAAATAAAAATATATAGCCAATTATCAAAAAGGTAGTTTAGTCTTATTCTTCCTTTCATTGGTTAGAAACTGATTTTTTAAAAGAAATTCTTTTTGATTGAAAACAAAAGATATTAATTTATTCAGTTTATGAGCTTATCACATAATTTTTGGTATGTTGAGAGGTCCTTTTTTAAATGAATAGCTTTCACGCCGTATCTCTTTATAAATAAAAACTTCACAATTTCTTTCTATTCATAATATCTCAGGTGGAAAATTTTGTAAAATGCGTTAACTATAGGAAAGTTCTTTTTTCTATTATTTGGAAGAATGTTGTACTTTTTTGTGTATTGTTGTATTTTACTGTAGTTTAAATTTATTACAAAAATCGACAAATACAAAAATCTGACGGAATTTATAGATTTTTGCATACAAAAAGTTTTTATTTTTTGATTTAGGATCACAAATATTAGAATATTGCAATGAGATCATTTGAAATAAATGATAAATTATAATAAAAATTATAATAAATAAATTATAGCTATTACAAAAAAGCTTCTATGTTCAAATTTAAAAGGAATGATACAATATTAAAGACAATAAGACCATATATGTCAGTTAAAATTATTTAATTGCAATATTCTCATTATTTGACACTCTAGGTCAGAAAGAATTGAACACGGCCATTGAAATTAAAAAATGCGAGCTATTGTAGATAATTTTATTTAGTTTAAAGTTATAAAAACTTAACTGCAAATTAAAAAAGTCAATAGTGAAATTATTTTGAATTTGATATTTTTAAAATTAGAGCTGAACACTTTTTTAATTCAAACGGTAAATAATTTGCGCGTATAAAATAGAAGATTTTAACACATTTTCGTTCATAATTTTATCATTAATTTTCCAATTTACTCTGGATGGAAAAAGTACAATAGTGGAATTAAAATTATTGAGAAAATATAAATTATTATAGGACTTTTCTATGGGTCTCTAAAAGCTAAGATCATACAGTACAATAAATACCTGATTTATAAGAGTTTCATACACTAATACTAATTTTTATTTTCTTTCTGTTGCAGGTGAGTGCAAGTTTAGAGGTTTTTTGAAAAAGATTTCTGTGAGTATAAAATAAAATTATACTTATAAAAATTCTCATCTCGCAGAGAAGTAAAAAAAGTTATAAAATAGCGTAATAACATGATGACTGGAAGAAAAATTAAATAAAATTAAGATTAAGATTAAAAAACAGAAGAAATTACTTTTTACCTATTACTTATCTTTATTGAATTATGTCAATAAATTTAGTTTAGCCCAATAAAATGAATTTTAAAAATTTGGCACTTACGGGCTCTTATTCTCCGGTGTCCTTCTTATCTAAACAAAAACTGTTTGAATGTAAAAAAATAATTTTCATAGCCATATAGATTTATAATCAAATACGTGAAAACTTTTTAACTTTTTTTCAGTTCAAGATTCATAATTTGAATTGAAAATTTCTCTCTATAGTTGTAAATTTAAACATTTTTGATTAAAAATTCATTCTTTTTTTTGAAAAGTCTACTGTAATATTTCTGTTTGAGAATTCACCTTCCCTGATTGGATTTTCTTATTTGGTTTAAAATTTAAATAATTTTTTTCAAATTCAGCTTTTTTGTGAGCATTTGTCTTTTTTGGCGAAAAATTCATTCTTTTTGTTTGAAAATTCCGCAATTACATTTCTGGTTGATATTTTTAATTATTTTTTTAAAACTTAACTGTTTTGTTAAATATCCGTCTCTCTTCATTGAAAATTAGATATTTTTTTGGCCGTAAATTCAATTGTTTTTGATAAAATTCACCTTTTTGGCTTGAAAATTATACAAAATTTGTTTGAAATTTTGTTTCACTCTTGACCTCCTTAGGATAAAAATTGTATTATTTGGTTGGAAATTTAATTACTTTTTTGAAACTTCAGTTTTTTTTTATTTTTCCAACTGCTTTGTTTAAAATTCGTCATTTTGATTTGAAACTTCAAAATTGTCTAATAAAAGTTATTCCTTTCAGCTTTATGATTCACGTCTTTTGGAAGAAATATTATCTTTTTTTGGTTAAAATTGCAACTGTTCGGTTAATTGTTTTTCTTAAATTATCAAATATTACATTTTTCTTTGAAAATTTCTCTGTTTCGTTGATCAGATCAGTTAAAAATATTTTTAGGAATTTAAGAGGTTTTTAATAGATTAGAAATATTTGAAAACTGGTAAAAATTTCCGGAAATTTATCAAATATTTCTTGATTCTATCCTAACTTCGAAAAAGTCGTAAACATATTTTAAAAATCCTTAAATTTTTCGTAATATTTTGTAAAATCCTATAATTTAAAATATTTGTTTAAAATATTCTAGATTATTTTCTCGCACGTCTGAAATATTCAAAAATCTTTTTTTAAATATGTTCGAGAATGTTATGAAAATTATTTTTTAAATGAATTTAAAAACAAATTTATAATACTAATTTATTTGCTTTTAATTTTGGGAATTTAATTTCAGCATGGATTTATTATAGCACTTCGAAAAATAATTGTCGATTAATTTGAGTGTTGCCAAAGATAAAACATATTCG
>JAAAKG020013744.1:0-20802 GCA_010014905.2 Druon quercuslanigerum | reverse complement strand
AGAAGGGGGGAGGAGGAGGGTGAGGAGTGGAGGCGGTGAGCGGGGAGGGGGGGCGGGGGGGGGTGGGTGCGGGTTTATGATACTTCATTCCATGCTTGTCTAGAGCCTTAATAAGTCATTTTCACCGAAACTCCTTTTCCATGCATTTTTTTCGGGGTTCTATGATCGCTCATAATTCTTCGAGTTTATTTTTGATTGATTTTAAGGTATTCGTTACTGTTTCTTAATTATCCAGCATTTAAAATTAATAATATCCTAAAATGTTACTGCTTCATTAAAAACATAACCCTCTTCAATTTCTATTAATTTTCAGAATGTTCGGAATGGTTTTGGAAAAAATTATCATCACTGATTTACAAAAAGTGTCTGGTGAAATTGAGCGAAAAGTGGCAGTGTATGGATTCTCCAATTTGCTTGTAAATTGTCCGGCGATGCTTGAAACCCCTTATAATGCTTATTACTATAAGCTTTTAGTTTCTTTGGTGGAATTGCTTGAATCTCCACAAGAAGATCAAATATTAAGTGAAGAACAGATGTTTCCAGAAATCGATGATAATTTAGGTTACCAAGCGGCGTATAGTCAGCTCATTTTTGCAAAAAATACAAAACAGGATCCTTTAAAAGGTAAGTGCACACAGTTTGTTAAGTTGCTGTATATATTTAATTCCAATAATAAATAAAAGAAAATTAATAATAATCTAATCAACTTTTTCTAAGCGGCTAGTATTTCCTATATTAAAATAGCTTCTCGACAAGAGAATTAACGGCATCTTCAACATAAATGCGAAGATTCCATCGATCTCGCGTGAGCTAACATTTGCTTCGCTTAAATCACCTGGATTGAAGTAGTTCACGAAAAGTTTTATTTTGTCGTGCTAAGACGGTGTCATTTTCACTTTAGCATACCGTCGTCTCAGTTCGAGCTAAGACGTTCCCGAGGATAGCTGCAGAGCATGTTATGCAAATTGCGAACACCTAGAACACACACTGTTTGGTTGTCCAACTCCCTCGGGAGCTTAGTACATCCAAAGGCACAATGTGGTACTGAGTAAGTGTGCTTTGTCTCGAAAATTATTTCTGTCGCGCACTCGAGATTTGACATAGTTCTTCTTGACTTTGAAAAACGAACAATGTTTCTTATACCCATAATATATATATTTTTTTAACTAGTCATCCTAATCATCGGTGCGCTTGGAGCAAATGCGTGTCAGCCAAACGCCGAGACAATTGTGGGAAAAATGCAGAATCGGCCGTTGTCCTTGGCTCTTTCCGTGACCTAAGGGTGCACGAGAATTTTACCGGCTCGTCGTATGTATCCATCGCAGACTGTAAACATCCATATCGCAGTCACGAGACAACTCTCTCTGTCTCTGTCTCTGGTATTTCATTCTAGAAAATTTCACACACTCGTCGTAAATTCGAAGTAACGTTTCAGCTGTTACCACAGCTCATGACTGAAATCAGAGATCGTGCAAAAGTCTCGAGGACATGGAGTGCCCCAAGGATGACTGCCTCCTACGTTTTTCCCCAAGTGTCATAGAATTTTTTCTCCTAGACTGTGATATTGACGATGTAAGTTTAATTAAAATGATTCAAATTTTTATGGGTTTTCATATAAAAATAATAACGGTTAAAAGTTCTAGAAGTTCAGAAGCTTTGAATTTAAAAGATACGATTTAGTTGTCAATTTCAAATTATCAAGTTTAATTCGCTTTGAAGTACAAATTATTCAAAATCAAAAGTTTTAAATTTTTAATCATTTAATTTTGAACAATTTTAAATATATTATAATTAAAATTATTAATTAAAATATGTTCAATTCTAGCCCGCAGTTAATATCAACATATCTATCATCCATTTTCGAAATTTTAATGTGAAATCATTCGATTTCGAAATTTTTTAATTGAAAATCAATTTTTCTATGTAATAAATCACATCTCTATATTTTCCTTCAGTACATACAAAAATTTCCTAATTCAACTTATTATGTGATTTAAACTCAAAAGAATTCTTGCAACAAGGTTTGCTGAAAGCCATTAAAAAGGTTTGAAAGAACAGTTGCTTTCGTAATAAACGGCAATAAAATTAAATAAATGGCTTTTCTATAAATTTTCAACATATACTAACGTTCTAACTAATTCATTAGTTATTATCTGTTAGCGTTCTAACGTCCATCTGCCATTCGACTTAGAGATAATTGAGTTGCAGAAGTTGCAGAAGCGGGCCTTCAGTGTTCGTTCCATGCTTGTAAACTTTTACGTGGTGAGCGCGACCCAATTGCGCGAAGGCTCCAGCCAGCGACTTCGATGAAAAGACCCTCGCTCGTCAAATATTTCGGGGCAAAAGTGGACCTATACTGTGATACCCCACTCACAAATCCCTGAGCACCCAAAGTGTATACTTCAGCATGAATATGAACCCAGAAGGCAAGGCTAGCTTTTACCACAAACACTTTCGTACTTATTTTTAGACCAATACATTCCATCACTTGGATACTAAGTGTCAACAGCGTTTATTTGTCCAAGGCTTCGCATAGTCTGTTTAAAAACCGCAAAATACTAAATTCTCCATGAAATCATTATCTTACTATATTTAAGCGCGTTCCATAGGTCCCCTTGATATTTTTTCACGCAAAGAATATATTTTTTCACGTGTATCGACGCCTGCCGCGATCTCTTGGTATTAAAAAGTACCAGTAGAAACTCGGGGAAGTGACGTTTTTCACTGCGCATGTACCGAAAAAGCAGGTTTATTTGAAATAAATAAAAACTATTAATAATAATATAGATAAATATTTAAAACAAATGTTCGCTTTTATAAAATAATTGAATAGTTGAAATATTACTCGAATTATTTAGACGATTTCGGAGTAGTTTCGAAATGAATAAGTAATTGTATTGAAAAAATTTGGCACGTGTACACATTAAAAAAAATATATATTTTTTAATAGTGTTTAATAATCGCGGTAAATCACACTTGTGACCACGTCTCACAACCGTGAGATGGGTGGTCATAGGGCACGATGAAATCATAGCAACAGGTCGGCGAAAGCCTCGTGTGTCTTGATGATACGAAACGATCCAAGGATGACAGCTTTCTACATGCATCTCGCAAATGCCTGGACATATCTTTGACACGATGGTATTGCTTTATTTTTACTATATAGCTTCGTAACTTCGATCGCACCAATCAAAAAATGTTGTATTTGGCCTCTATCTCCCTCTGAGCGTTCGGCAGGGTAGGGTCACGGCCAACACCGTAAGAGCGACAAAGATGTTAATAAGGCACTCTTAAGGCCGCACTGCGTTCTAGGTGTTCATCGTGTGCGTGACACGCTCTGCACCTATCGCTAGGAGCTTCTTGACATAAAATGCGGATACAGTATTCTAAGGTAGAAATTAAACCATCCTGGCATGCGAAAATGAAACCCTCTGAACCTGAATTAAGCCCTGATGATTTGAGAATGGCAAAAGTCTCCTCTTTTGACAAGGTCTGTTCGTCTACATTTCTGTACAAGTTTCCCTGCATTTTCTTGTCAAGTAGCTCTTGGCGTAATCTTTCAAACTCTGCTTTTTTCACTTCGGCTTTTAGAAAAGAAACATCTAATTGGATTAATACACTTTCCTCACTTCTGATGTTAAAATTCAGGCCAAAGGTCTGGTCTGCCTGATCTGCGGCGTTGTGAAGGAACGCTTCCTTGTCAATCATCTCGTGGTTCCTGACCATTTTTAGGGGAGGAACTCTACCATTTACAACGACGTAAGCAGTAGTTCGAAGAATTAGATTATGAAGACAGTGGAGATTCAGAAGTCCGCGTCGGCCTTGATGGTGTGAAATTTATAATCGCGAAATAGAAGAATTGATATGCGAGCTCTTATGCATATGGCGTATTCTTTTACAAATCGAACAGACAATTGACCGACCCATTTTTGATTGAGCTAATACTTTTTTTTAAGGTTTCTTTATCGAAAAAGAGAAGATACGTATTTGAGGATTTTTTTTATTTTGCAATTTTTTGAGAAATAGAAGGGGTTGAAAAATTGAGGCTTTGAGTGAAGAAATTTTTGTTTAAAATACATAACTCCTGTTGTATTTAAGCAAGAGACCTTATTTTTTCATTTTAAAGGTAAAAGAACGAGCTTTAACTAGATTTTAAACTAGATTGACCCCCATGAATGAAGTTCTTAGTCTTTTTATCGTATTCTACGTAAATTACCGATCTAAAACGATTTATTTCAAAATGGTGAAATTATTATTACTATCGAAAAAAATTTAATGTATCCAGAGCTGTCGAGCGCGGTACCTCACACCGGCGCGGTTATCACATTGCACGTCTGATTTTCTTCTTTGATATCGTTTTTCTCTTAAATATAAATGATTATTATATAGTTTTAATTAAATAATCTTATTTCTTAGACAATATAACTTTATTGAAAATTCAAAAAATAAATAAATAATAAGAAGTAAAAGAAAAACATCATTATTGAAAATGTAGATTACTTTATTAGGATTTCGATACGTTATGCTTATTTTGCTTAATTATGTTTAGTTACGCTTATTTTAAAATATACATAGAAATTGAATTTAAATTAGAATCAAACGGCAGATAAGGAGTCTTTAGAATAAGATTCATGATCTGAGAAATAATTAGAAAATACCTACAGTTTAAGTAAAGGAAATGGAAATGTTCATTTCCAAGGCATTATCTGCGAAATTGTAAACCCGACAGCTTCGAGTGAGGTACCGCGCTCGACAGCGCTAGATACATTAAATTTTTTCCGATAGTAATAATAATTCACCATTTTAAAATAAATCGTTTTAGATCGGAAATTTGACGTAGAATACGATAAAAATACTAAGAACTTAATTCATGGGGGTCAAACTAGTTAAAAATCGATTTAACAATTTTCATTGTTTATAACAATTTCAATTTGTTAATAATATTTTTGGATGATTTTTTTTATTAAAGATCGTTCTTTTACTTTTCAAATGAAAGAAATAATGTATGTAGCTTAAATAGAACAGGAGTTATGCATGTTTTTAAAAATAGTCTTCACTTAAATTCTCAATTTTTCAACCCTTCCTATTTCTAAAAAAATTGCAAAATAAAAAAAATCCCCAAAAACTTATCTTCTCTTTTTCGATAAAAAAAACCCGTAAAAAAGTCTTAGCTCAATTAAAAATGGGTCGGTCGACTTTCGTCCAAATCTGTACGATTTGTAAAAGAATGTCCCATATGCATGATCTAACGTGTGGCGATGTCAAGGCCCTTAAGCTCGTTATTCGTCCATTGACCCACCCCAGACGAGTAGAGTAGAACCGGGACAGTAAGTATATTGGTCGCAAATACTTTGTTCAACGGCGGCAGGTTTGAAGACCATATATTCCGAACAAGATGCTTGTATCTGCTTCGGAGAGACTCCTTCACTCATGTTGCGTTCTGAATGCTGCTTTGAGGCACACCTAGGTACAGATAGGTCTCTTCAATATCAAGGTGTCTAATAACACTTATATCTACAAGCTCAGGGTCCTCGGGAACGCCAATAATCCTTCCTTTCCTCAGATGAATTTTTGCACATTTGTTCAATCCAAAGGTCATATACCAAGCTCTCCTGAAAAACTTTAAGGTTTTCTTTTACCAGAAGCATAGATCGTTAGGTCATCCATATAGAATACATAAGTGACCTTATGCTCGCGATGATTAGTGGAAGGTGACGTTTCTTTATTATCACGCGATATTTTCCAGATGAGATAGTACGTCTAGTTTTCCAAAGGGGCAGATGATAAATCTATGAGAGATTGAATCGAATGGTTTCCAATTGTCAATACAGGCCATTGACAGGACGCGTCGATGGGCTGCTGCGTCTTTGCAAACGTACATGTCAATTATCAGGTTCTCTCGGCATCCTGCGACACCTTTTTTCGAGTCACGCTGTTCGTACATCTCTCTCCACAGAGGCCCCACTCTTCGAACAATCCTGTTGTTTAGGACTACTGTAAAAATCTTACACAGTGTATTCAAACAAGTTGTTGACCTGTAATTCTCTGCGTTGGACAAGTTGCCTTTCTTCGGTAGGATTATAGTGCGTCCTAACACCAGTTTGTAGAAGTAAACTTCTTCCAGTGGAAGTTCTTAATAACATTTGTCCCTTCAGCGGAAAAGTTCTACGAAACCCTCAGTGGTTTTCTCACCTCTTCAGGATTGATTGATAGACATTCCTCCTCAGATGCTATATGGTTGTCGCAAAACTCCTTGACGTATAACTCTCTTCAAAAAGTCTGTAGCTCGTTGGGCTTGGGTGGGTTTTTGACAGAAACAAGAAGAAAGCTAAAGAGTTGCGATGGTTCAGCAAGAAACTGTTAATTCTCCCTTATCCATCTTTCCCTCTTCTGTATTCTCCTCCTTGTATCTGATAACACCCGTATTTTGTCCACAATATGCTGCTTGATGGTGAGCAGCTTTGACTTGTTCATTGTGTGATAAAAGGTTCTCAGTTTTTGTGCAAATTTTTGAACAGATGTTATCTACTCAATCACACCCTGAACACGGGACGCATTCTGTCTTGCCCATCCAATCTTCTTGTTCAGTTGATGTATGCGTTTTTGATGTTTTTATCTATCGTAGGTTTTGCCCTTCGATTTGAATCAGCCAAAGCTCTCGCAGCACAATAAACTGAACAATTGATGGTCCAGAGGTCCGACTCCTCAGAGATATCTCTTAGAAGATGCCTGCTTTCCGCAGTTGAACGCAATGTCGCTTCGTCATCTTAATCTTATCTGGTTCATGTGGTGGTTGAGGAAACACTCCGGTCACATATCCGGCTAGCAAGAGGTGGGCACGTTGATTTCGCAATAACCAATGCGAAACGTCCTGAAACTCTGGATGTCTCTGGCAAAACGTATTATGCATACGGGGCATAAAGCCTCCTAAAACAGGAACAATGCTGGCATCGTAGAAGCCAGGCAAGCTATCCTTGATTTGTCTCGCCCCCTCAATGTGGGCGTTTCGACGGTTCGTCGTTGTGTTTTCATCTAAATTAATTTTAGCACCCCGAACTCTAGGGTAATTGACTCTGTTCATCGACCCATTTTCGGATGCTCTGCGCGTTAGATCGGTTTTATTACTCTGAGTGGTCGCCCGATATCGTAGAGTTACCGTATAAGACACCTCGCCCAGGTACCATTCAGCATGCATCATGGTTGGTACGCCACCCGATAGCGGTTATTCCTTCGGAATCATCCCTGGGCAATTGTCCGCCACTGCGCATTAATTATTGTAACCATAGTCAGCTGAAATTTTTGGTACAGAACCCCGCAACCCGAGGACGCGTTCGGTTCCAAAGATAATTACGAATTTTTTCAAAAACTCAGTACATGATGTAGTAAAGAATTTCATCGACGAAAAAGTGCGCACTTGAATACAGAACAGGTAAAAATATTTAAAGATATGCGGTATAAGAATATAAGATGCGGTATAAGATTAAAAATATCCTCTTCTTTTATAGTAAGTGTACATTTTCACAGATCTCGATTTTTAATTTTCTATTGAATTTTTATTTCAAATAGGGTTCAGAACTAGGTTTTCGAAAAATTAGGTTGACCATAAACCAGAAGGTAATTAGAAATGAATCTTATGTAAAGTATTAAGTTTACTATGTATTCAAAATCCATGGAAAGAGAAAAAACACCCTAAGAAAAATTAATATGGAGGATGACCTGACATTTTTTTGTAATATTATGTTATAAAATATTTATAATTATATATTTTTATTGATGTTCGCTACATATTAAATATTAAGCAAGCATCTATTAAAATTATTTTCTTCATTCAGGTGATCACGTTTCTTCATTGGCAAGCAACTCAAACTTTGTTATATTACAAGTATGCGCCTTTCTCGTGATTGGTTCGCGGACGTTAGAGAACCTCTATAAAAAAATGGTGCAAGAAAGCCGAAAGATTTTCGTTCAAACCCTTTGCGAGTAAAGAACATCCATGCCCAGATCTCCCTGGTTTATCCCGACCAGCGGAGCATTTCCGCCGCTGTACCCAGAACTGCGATTACTCAACCCACATGCTGCCCCCCACAGAATTTCTTAACCCCTAATTTATTAGACATGATATCTCAAAGTAATTTTTTCTACTGTAAATAAACTTTCACCTTAAGTTAATTTTCTTTGCTTATTGTTTTGTGAAATATTTTCTCTTTTTATTGATTTTAAAATATTGTGACAAACACATCCAAAAGCTAACATCATTTTTAAAATCAAGATTAATCAATTAATTTTTCACTATAAAAAATCTTCATAAATTGAAAATAAACCATTTTACCTCGAATTGTGAATAGTTTGAGTAGTTATTCTCGAGTTTTTACCTAAAATAGCAAACTTCGCAAAAAAAGAAGGGAAACTTGTGGGGCAGACTTTGAAATGATTTTTGAATTTCTTAACTTTAATATATTTAACCCTTTTCTTCATTATTATCATCTTCATATCATTATAAGTTATGTAAGTGAATCTGAAATATTTAAAAAAGTTCTTAATATAAATTCAGTCATTCTTAATGTTTAATTTTGCGTTGAGGACACGTGGGTACATACTTTTTTTAATTATGATAAAAAAAAGTTTAAGCTATTTGTGACCTTAAGTGGTCTATTATTTGCTAATCACCACAATAATCTAGCATCCCGATTTGAGAGAGGCGAATGAATTTTAATCACTCACCATGGTTCTGTGCCTGATAAAAAAGCTTGCATTAAAAAGTATATAAGGAATTCAAACCCTAAGAATCCCGTTTAGTCCTTTGTTTTTAAATCCTCCATTGGTTATCGCAAAAAGTAAGATTCGGATCTTTTTAAATGGTGGTTGGAGCTCCTAAACGTAATCTTCAATTAATTTAAAAAAACGTTGATTAACATATTAGTAGGTGTTTTAAAAGTATGAAATTTGCCAAATCTAATATGATTGTTAACAATAATTAATCATTAATCCGGAAATTAATCTGAACAACATCAAATGACTAATTCTAGGTGTTTTATTAGATTGCGAAATATTTTTTTTCAAGAGTGTAACACTAAATATCTGATTTTTCAAATCAGATTCATTAACCGCAACTCCAAAAACTCCCGAGTTGTTTGTATTTAGAATTTTTCCACATTTCTGTATAGCCCGATACATAGTGCTTCTGTACAAAAGGTTGGTGACAACGTAATCTAAAAGGTGAATTTGAAAGGTTTCATTAGCTCTGGTTAAAACACTTACTTTAAGGAGATAGAGTTTCAGTTTATCTTGTCAGTCAACAATAAGAAACGTATACTAAACTAGAGAATAATTTTTTTCTGGTGTGCCATTTTCTTAGTTTTCTCATGTTTCTAGTGTCCTTTTTTCGATGGCAACATTAAGACTCCTTGAAAAAGTTGTACTGCTATTATTATAAGTATTTCGATTCCTTACCCAGCATTTGCAGCGAAATTTGTTTGTAATGTAGAAAAATAATCATTCTCGTATCTAGCATTATTACCTGCTGTAGTAATTTTTATTTCTTTTTTAGCCGTCGGTGACATTCGTTTATTCCTGGCACAAGGTCTGGGAAAACTTCCCTTGGATCAGTTAACTCAAATATTAAGTCAAATTCCAGAACCAAACACGAGTCATCTTAAAAAGTATCTTCAAACTGCTGGTATAACTGTAATTTAGTGGAAAAAATATTCCAATTTGTCAAATAAGATCAGTCGTAAAAATCTGAATGCCTTGTATGTTTAAATATTATAATTTGTAATAAAAAATGTGATATGAAAAGCTTTTATACATTTTCTTTTCATTACTATTACTTGATGCTAAGGTTAGCGATAGATATTTTGGCGCTGTTTGTGTTAAACAAAGTCCTACATTTTAATAAAACACTCTAATCTGATGAATATAGCTTAAAATCATTGATAAAAGTAGCCATTTATTTTGGCTTCAATGGCTCGTTTTTTTTTTGTTAGCTGTAAGTTCTCATAAAAAATAATTTAAGATAATTTATACCCGTTGTAACGAAGTTACCAAGTAAATTTTGCGAACAGACAAGAATAATCCGTTAGGGACTCGCCGAAGCCAAACATCTAGAAACGAGTTCATTTTAATTAGATTTTAGTATAGAAAGAGAGTAATTACTTGTTAATTTTATGTATTTTGTTATACAACAACAGGCCTAATAGGAAGACGTCAACAGATCTCCGTACTCATATGATCATTGTAATATCGGGCTTCTGTCTATTTCTATCACCCACAGCAGACCAAAACCTTTGTCCGTCCTAGTTTATTAATATTGTTCCAACAACGAGAGCGTAAAATAAATTAGGTACAAGGTGGGACACGACACGAAAAAGTAAGCCGTTCGTCAACCACCGTAGGAGAAAGGGCTCGTCAACGCCAGCACGGCGCAGCGACTCCGCGTAACTACGAGAGGCAGCACCAATCAGGCTCCATCACGGCCAGCGGTCACGTGCAACCAAGTAAGGGGGTCACCGAAATCACCGGTGAAGCGCGAGCGACACGGCGCGTTAGTTCCACGGTGAACGACGAGTGGCAGCATAAGACAGTCCATCGGGTGAAAGCGAAGGAACACTACAACGTTGCGAAGAGAATGAACCACTCATCGGCGGAGACTTGAGGCGACCAGCTTATAACTAGCCGCTAGTCAACCAATATCAATCTCAGTAGTCCGTCAGACGGAGCCATTCTACAAAGCGGAGACTGGTACGAAGGCACGTATTGGCGGAGACACCTAATTGGACCCGTCCCGTTGTAACCAGCCAATCGACGAAGCCGACTCAGAAATTCTAAAGTTAAAGGGAACACCGCAGAAACTACCTCGTGACACTCGACTGAATACAGGAAGTAAGTAAAAATGGACCACCATAGCAAGGAGGAGCTGGCCTGCTGGCTAAGAGGTACGTGGCGCATCTTATAGCTTCTCGGTAGTGTTCCCGGCTTGTGATTGCGGTCCACGCGCGGCGTGACCGTGTAGACCGCGTGGGACGGTTGTGCAGGCTAAATAAGAGGTTTGTTGCTAGTCCTCATTTGAAAGGGTTCAACGAACTCCGTCCACTTGTATCGCGATAAGAATTTGTAAACTTTTATCTTAGGGGCAACCCTGTCTGGCGCCTAGAAGATCAAATAAACGGGCTTCGAGGGTCATTCGTGAGTCGGAAGAGCGTGACTCACGAACTCGGTATTTCCGACAATGCTACGAGAGACAAGTGGCAGGTAAGTGAACTAACCAGAACTTTCATTCTTTAATTGCAATCTTAGTTTTTGTCCTGGGGCTCTCCTGGCCATTTTAGAGACGCGCGAGAAGTTAGAAAACTCGGTTACACCGCACAGCGAGAATTTCATATCAAATGTGGTAATATATATTATTTTGTATAAACAACACTCCTCTCACCACCCCTTGTGTTTTACTCTACCGGGTTAATATTTGCAAGAATAAGGCCTTATTATATTCCTTAAAAGCAAAAATATTTGTTAAGAAGTACTGCACCACCGTGACATTATTATTATTTTTGAAAACTTTTTACGGATGAGTCAAGTGACTGATGAGATGAGAATGTTAAAGTCAATTTAATACGATGGTTAAAATCTTTTGCGATGATGTTAGTTACAAAATAAGGAGCCTGGTGTAGTGTGGAGTTCGTCTTTTACCGCTGTTATACTTAAACAGCGACCACGAGATATTCTGTCATAATTTCTAGCTTTAGGGCAGATTCTTGATATATTATATATGCCACACCATTATGCCTGTGATTATAATCTCTTTGAGCCATTACGCGACAACCATAAATAATATGCTCGATGGATTCGTTGGTATATCCAAATAATCGGTACCGGTCAACTACGTCTTCACGTAACACGTGATTGTGATCATTTCTGGTTTGGAAAACATTGTCCTAAATCGCAATGAGGAATACTTCCGGTTCTGGATACAGGACACAATTTCTCAGGGAAATATTGGATGCCTCACTATCCGCTTCATGTTGATCTAACGTTTTGGGGTGCTCGCCATGGATGGCTTTTTGTCTCCATTGAATTTCTAATTCCGCTATGGTTTCTGCTATGGTATTTAAGGCCTCGTCTGAAGACAAATTCAAGAGCGTGTAGTCAAGATCCGCTGCACGAACCGCTATGGAGCATTCAGTGCTTCTTCATTTCTACGCAGACAGTTCTGTACAACCGAAGCAGGGCGTGACGACAGGGATAGCAAATTTGTAGATTTACCTGATTTTGTTTGCCCACTTAAGAGAACTCTTCAGAATCAATCTGACTTTTGTAGTCAAGGCAGGCGCGAGACTTCTTAATTATCGTAGGCTGAATACACTTAGATACAAGAATACCCAGATATTTAAATCACTCGCTTTCAGTCATTGCCTCGATGTCATTTTCGAACTCGTTTTCTAGCTCTGCGGTCTCTAATTCCCCTCCGGTTAAATTCAGTGTTCTACATTTATCTACTCCGAACTCTATAAGACATGTTTTGTAGTGTTTGGCTCAATTGGTTTCCCGCTAAACAGAAGCTTGTAGTCTAATATTTACTATCTTTTGATCTATCTAGTAATATAGTAGTCCTTGGTTGCCAAATATCGAAATACCGGATTCTTGTACCCCAAAGCATCATCGCACGACTCATAATGCCAATGATGCGTGGGCAGACTTTGTACATTTTTAAGACTTCAAGCAAATCGTAATGCTACACGAAAGGAAACGCTTGCTTTTAGTCAATGTAAGTCATGTACAAGTTCCTTTGAAGTTTACGAGCTTGAATCAGGGCAACAGCGACTATGATAATTAGATCTTTACTGCCTCGCGAGTTTTTACAACATCCTTTTTGTTCTTCTATAAGGATGTCATTCCCGTCGAAATGAAAATATACCTTATCTGTAATGATAGCTGTTAAAAATTTATAAATTGTGGGGAGACAGGCTATTGGTCAAAATTTAGATGGGTTTTGAACGTCTAGTTTTTTATTCAATATATACTATACTATCGGCTATCTGAAAATGTGGTCATATCCACCCTTGCGCGTAACAAAGATACCTGATCTCTTATATACTAAGTCGTTTTATGAGCATATTCAAGGTGCTATTGACCCAAAATGCATGTAACCTCTGCATGTATCCTCTTCTCGCCGGTGAGCTTCCTAGCGAACAGATAAGGATGTCCCTCTTAAGTTGTTCCGACCATTTAAAACGATGTTCTTGCGATCCACTTGGGCCATTGCCTGGTCGTACCCCTTGATTCGTTCCTATTGCCAGTCCCAACAGAACCATATCCTACACCCGAGAGAGGCCTATAGTCGGTGGCAGTGCGCGATACTGGTGACGTAACCACATAATTCGTTGCATTGGGGAGTTAGCCCAATAGGAAGTTGCTGTCTGCAAGAGCCAGAGCTGTCGGACGATGGGGTCACCATATCCCTGCGCCTATAATTGATTATTATTATGATTCTATTCAAAACTTACTCGGATTAACCCGGTTATGCATTATAGCCACGGAATAAGTCAAGTGGCTGATGAGCTTAGGATGTTATAACTTAATACTTTGATACGATGCTTGAAGCCTTGCGATGATGTTTTAGGTATACAGTTACGAGCGGCCGCTAGCATTGAAGGTGACAAGAATGACCTCTGGTTTATACCATGAAGCCAAATCCCTTTTGCGGTAACCGTAATCTATTCGGTTTTAGTTTCTCATAACCTCAAGGACACTGCTTGCCTGCTCTCACTTGCATCGCAGCATTGTTGTCTGAGGTTTCCGCTGCGTGGTGCTAACATCCAAACAAAATTCTTAAAGTTACCGACGGAGCGATTATTAACTGCTACTAAAAGAAGATGCAATTAAAGCCGCCTTCGGCCCATGTAAACGACAGGTATTTTTTTTTTAATTTTTAACGCTGCAAGAAAAAGTATTGCAATTACTTCGTGAGTTTCTATTGGAAATTTTAACGTAGAATCCGAATTTCAATAATGTAAAAGTTGATCTTGCTGTTTTTTTTTTTAGTTTTTTAAGAAGGAACAGAAGGGCGGACTCCCAGTCAGTGGGGTCTTTAAAGGTACTTTGCAGAGGCTCCTTTTGGTTCCTTCGGTCCGCCAGGCTTCACATCGAGTTCGAAAAAATGTATCTTCTGGTTATATCCAAAATCTGTAGGAATCCTGTGGCTGCAGGTACTGAACAGAGTCCTATCATGAACTTCGATAATTTTATTTGTGGAAAATCATTGATATACTCTCATCTGATTGTGGTGTGCCTGGTTTTGTTATGGGAATTTTTCGTTGTTAAACAGTTACACGGTTATCTTAACGTCACTTTAGATATATTCTGTCAATCTACAAGTAATAAAATGAGAAAACATACCTCGTAAATTCCCAAGTAAAAGTATTTTATTGTTGTTCAATGGCACAGGTTGAAAATCACATGACAAGCGCTGTTCATCTTATTTCTAGCATTAGAACTGGAATGCTCAGAGTTCTGGGATATCCTCTGTCAAGGCACGAGCGATACTTCATCGAACTTGCGTGTTTTTAATTGCTGTCATATACAGAGAATGCAGGATAAACATGGAGGTATTATTTAATAAAAGAGGGAAACAAAAAGGGCGATTGCATGGGTGAAGGGCTTGTGGGATAAGATGTAGAACCAGAGAAAGGTGGAGGAAGAAGAAATTTGAAGGAAAGTTTGTAAAGAGGAGAGGAAGTGAATATGAGTGAACTTTAAATATTGTAAATAGTAGATAAATATTATATATTAACATAGGAGGCAGAGTTCAGCGATGGGATGCAAGGCGAAAGATAGGGACAATATTAATTTTAAGAAAAATCTTTAAAACATGGAGGTGTAAGCAAGGCAATCTTTCAGGGCCAGCAGGCCGAAAAATAAACTTTTATCTATTTAGCATTATAGATAAAATGCAAGTGGCTTTGCACTAAAAACGTAGGAGTAAATTTAAATTTGCAGATTTTTTCCTTGCATCTTTGCTTATGAACCCAAGCTCCAAGTATAGTCGACAATTTCCCGGGAGGTTTGAGATGCGACCTAGGAAAGTACGCGGCTTTTATAAAAGCTCCCCGCACCAAATGCATTGGATGAAGGTCTGTTTGGATTTCAGTCATTTAACGATATTTTGTGGTTTATGGTGCTTCGAACAAAAATTCCTAATGGCAAAAATTGAAAAATTGACAGTTTTTGTCAGTATCGCGTCATAAGTCTCTTTTCATGCACGCAAGCTTTACTAACATTCAATGGCTTTTTGGGACCAAATTCAGAAATAATGTCTAGCTCCTTGCCCCTTTGACCTTTTTTAGTTTAGGACCACCAAAACAAATCCATGTCTGAAGGTCCGGGTCAGCTTAGCTTATCGTTGGTGTAACCCCAAATGTTTCTTTTCATGCACACTAATGAATCTCTACCGACAGTCAAAGACTGCTTGGCGCCATGCTGATAGGCGATATTTTTTAGATCGTGACCCTTAGATCAAAATGGTATATATTAGAAATTCGATACATTGATTGTTTTTCGCAGGTGTTACCTCAAAAATTGCATTCTACGCATGCTGCTTAGAAATTTTCGAACAGTGGATGACTATTTGGCACTACGTTGATAGGTCATACCCAAGACAAAATGGTGAATGTCAAAAGCTTGATTCTTAAATGGCTTTTCGTTGGTGCTGCGTCAAATGTCGTCTTTCTGTACACGTTATAGGAGGGACTCTATCGACATTAAGTGGTTCATTGGCACCATAATGATATATCGTGTCCAAGATTTTTTAACTCTAATATTTAATGGATGAGATATTAAATTCAGCGTAAAATTAACGTGTGGGATGTATTAGTTACATAAATAAAGAGAATAGTCAACGGCAATTTTCATATTCGTGTATCATTTTATTATTGCTTTGCAAAAATTGCTCCTTAAACAAACATTCTAACGTTTCGGAATTATACTTATTACCTCATCAGACTAAAACTAAAAATAAAGAAATTATTTTCAGAATGAATAAAATCTAAAAATAACTTCATAAAAAAAACTTAATTTAAATATATTACATTAATACATTGCATTGAATACATGACGAAAATTAAAAAGGCTAGCGAAATGCTATTAAAGAAATTAACATTTAAAACATTGTGTGTTTGTTTGGTGAAAATCAAAATACGTCAATAAGGATTCTTTTAAAAATTTATTCAGTAAATCTGTTCTATATTTGACAACTCTACTGAAAAATAAGAATAAAATTATGTCAATAAGAGGTAACCCCCGTGAAAATAAATACCAATTTAATACGATTTTAAAATAGTGTCGAACAACGTTTGGCCTTTTTCTGGTATGTATCCTTCAGTCTATACCTGCATCACTTTCAGGCCATTGAAATAGATCCTACTCTCTCCCTCTCTGCCCTTCTCTTTCGCTCTGAAATAAGGATAGCTGCATCTATTAGATTTTACGATCCGGACGTTAAAATTAAACAAAAAAAAATCTCTTGCCGGTGGGAGGAAGACAATAACGTGGGTTACCTAGCCCGAGCTGGAACTACCTAGACTTTTTTCGTCAGAACTTCAGGATTGAACATTTAAGTAATTTCGCCTGAAACCTAGTCCAATCTAGCCATCTAGCCCAATATCCATCCAGCCATTCAAATTCCCTATGGAACCTAAAAGGGCAGAAGTTCTGAACTTGTGCTATTCGTTAAAAGGCAGAACCTAATAGGTGTCTCGTAGAGCCAATTGGAAAGCATTATTTTCAGTTTTAATCCGATTATATAAATCCAAGGTCCCATGCAAATTCATAACAGAACCTCTAAGAGATGTCATTAAAACCCTGATAGAACCACATAGAGAAGCTGTTGGTACTTCGTATTATTTCCAGTCGTGTTTTAAAATCACATCAGGGACTAATGGAGCCTATTAAAAACATTTTTTCAATTTAATTTTAGTCCCAGTAGCCGTTTAAGTGCCGAATACATGCCACTAAAAACCAAATTAAAATAAAAGGCTGTTGAGAACAATCTAAGACCATATAGAAATTAGAAACTTATGTACATTCTATATTTTCTGAAACAGTTTCAGTTGACAACCTAATGGGCATTTTTACTAGGGTAGTCTATACCGGCATTCTTTTATCACTTTAGCACATTTACTGCTCCTAGAAAACTATTTTCGCCACTGGGTACAGAAAGGGATACAGTTTAAGAGATAAGGTGTCATCCATAAACTTCGTTACCAATTTTCGGCAATTTTTTGACCCCACCTACCCTCGCTGACAACCATTGATTTGGTAATACCCCCCACGAAAGTAATGTAGCTTTTAGTTAAAACCTGTTTTTACGTTTATATTGATTTTTTGTGTGTTTATAGCCAGCGAAGTTAGAACTATATCTATATGGTTTAAGTGACCATGTTATGTTTTGTATGAAATTGTTTTATGTTTTTAACTTAATAATTCAGTAAGAAATTAACCAAATTTTGTTAAAAAAATAATTTTTTGTTGAAGATGCATCACTTTAGTTGAAAATTTCTACTCATAACTTTAGCAGAAAAATCTTCTTTTTCGCGGAAAACGAATCTGCTTGTTTAAAAATCCACCTTTTTGCTTAAAAATGTATCAATTTATCTTTTGGACGAATTCAACTGTTTTTTAAACGCAATGTTCTATTAAGAGTAATACTAAAATAATATATAGTTTTTATGAAAAATGTATAAAAACGGCTTTCAATTGAATTATTGTTACTAACTGTAGGTTTTGTTGAGACCCCCCCCCCCCCATGCCCCTAAAGTGGTAACGTAGCTTATCGACGATCCCTAACTGCTGCTGCTATGGAGATTCAAAACGCGAGGACAAAGACGGTATCGAAAATGATTCAATAATTTATTTCAGATTACTGAATATTTTCGGTGACTAATCGTGGATTCAAAAGAAAATAAAAGACACGGGATTTCTAGGTTATTTCATTTTTAATATCTTTAAATGCAAGTCTTATTATCGAGTTGTAAACAGCGACTGATCGCTTTCTAATCCTTCCGCGTAGAACGATGATTTCATAAAGATTTAAAATTGATTTCTTTCCTTACTGTGTAATGAGTGCTGAAAGGTTATAAAACTTTTTGATCAAGTTGGAATTCTAAGAACTATGACACTTTTAAGAAAAACCAAAATTTTTAAAATTCCAAAATGTTGAGAGTTCTGAGAGTTCTGATCGGAGTTCTGGATTCTTTTATGAGAGCTTTGCAAAAAAGAGTTAGACAACTTTTCGATCAAGTCCAAATTAAAGAACTAGTGCATTTTAGAAAATACAAAATTTTGAATAATTTTCAATATTGTCTTAAAATTAATTTTCTAAGATAAAAACCATTTTTAATGTTCATAGGAATCTTAATGAATTTTTCGTATATAATTTTCATTTTTAATGATTTGGAATCTTTTCAACTTTTGAATTATTTTTGAAATTCTTTGAAAACTTCTAAATATCGTTTAAAATTATTAGACTTTTTCCTACTATCTTTAATGAAACCTGCAAAAAATGTTTAATTGCCTGAAAATCTTCCAGATTATTTTTTTTACTGTTTTGTAAATCTGTGTAAATCTTATTTTAAATACTCTTAAGGCTAATGACAGGGGTTTATATAAAATAGTCTAATTTTTTACACGGAAATAAGAAATTTCAATAAAACTGTAAATAGTTTAGTTTTTTGAACTCTGCTTCCGGTTTCGTAGGTTGACAATGATTTGGGAGTTGGTTGGGTTTGGTATGTTACAATATGGGATTGGTTGACTACATTATTCTTATTACTGAATAATTTGATTGTTTTCCGAAAGCATCCCTTTATGCAATCGAAGATACCTAATCCTCCTAAAGTATACAGTGTTCCTAGTCCTAAAGCGGGTTAACCTAACTATTATAACCATTCTGAACCAGTGTCTTTCTAAGTGCTTAGCATTCTGTGGGTGACAATAGTCTGTAGGTGTACTAATTTTTGTGCTAACATGTCAATGTTTTTTTTTAAATTTAGCTCATATGTTACATTAAGCCATTGCTTCATATACGTTTCATATGATGTTTCTAATTTTAGGGTATTATAGCTGTTGTACATTTTGCGTACAAATCCTGTAAGTTTTTGGGGTTCAAAAATTTTTTCCGTTCTGACTGAATCTTCGCAACTTATGTCTAAGCCTAATGGTTTGGAGGTTACTATAGTATAACTATTTATCATAGTTATGAAAGTTTCCTTGTGTAGCAGGTAAGGAGACTGATTACATTTGTTTTCTGAGTATCTTTTAAATAAACCGGCTTCACAAGATTAACTATCTATTAACTTGACATTAGGTTGGTTTCTTCTACATATTTTATATACATCTATCTGTTTAAATTTGTCAATGGTCTGTCTATCCATTGGTACGTAAGAGTCTCGATATTTAATGATCATGTCATAGTTGGGGACTGTTGATATGTGGACTTTATTTATTTGTATCAGGAGAGGGATTATTCATTGCAAGGAACCTTCTTATTTCTCAATTACCAGTATCTCTAGTATGTATGTAAATGGGCTTTGGATTACTGCTACAGAGAGAGAGAGAGAGAGAGAGAGAGAGAGAGTACTTATATCAATAATGTGCTGGTAGTTTTCTTCTTCATTGTCAAAATGGTAGCGTATGCGTTGAGTTGTCTCGAGTGCTTTAATTGTTTCTTTCAGCATCGTAGGTGTTAAAATTTGTATATGCTTCTTTCTGCAATTTTTGCATGATTATTCAAAAAAATTTTTAGAAATTTACTTTTATCTACTCAAACTTTGTGATTAGCAGTAACCATTTCTTGCTTTGTATTACTGATGAAAAAAGAAATTACAAAAATAAAAATAAGTATATAAATAATTAACGACATTTAATAGGAAAATAAATATATTTTTTTTTTTATCAACACAGAATAAATAAACAATATATCATTTATCAAATTATTTACGTAAAATAGAACCAGTTACTTTAGATTTTTTGCGTCAGAATCCGAATCGTCGTCCATTATAAATACTGTATTTTTTGCAACTTGTTTAATTTCCTGTCTTCTGTTGTGATTTGCGTCATTAAGAGTAGCGAGTTCTTCTTTCATTTTGAAATTCTCGAGTATCAACTCTTGCATTTCCAATCGCAGTTGCTGGATGGGATCCAGATTTAATAAGGAATCCGGTACTGTCATCGTCGGAGATTGTGCTCTCGATAAAGGTTGAGTGTTGTTGTGGGATGTCATTGCCGTAGAGAATAAATGAATCAGTTCGTATCATGAATCAGAAGTCTCGTCAGTATCGTCAGTCGCGTGAGCTACACCGTTGTTATCTCGATACTTTCCGTATGCCAGCGTGAAATGAATGCAATGATGTCAATATATCGTTTATTAGAATTTCCCTGATTCCAAAGTAAGGGTTTCTATTATTGTTGAAGAAAGGCAGTGCTCTGGAGCAGCAGGATTATACCTTACCGGAATTTCAAAACTTTACCTCGCCTAACGTGGAATTAACTTTGATTTTAGTTAGTATCCTTTCTCAGGCAGCAAGGAGGACCTATTATGGTAGAACTATACAGGAAGTGACATCCCTCATGTAACAGCTACCTTAGAAATTGTATCATTTGAATAAATTTATATTATTACAATTCATAATGTGCATTGAGTTTCAAAAAGAATTATGTTCCTTGTATTTTTTTAATTAGTGACAAAGATATTAGGACCTAGATACGGCATGGGTCGGTGGTGGGGACGACCGATATATATATCTAACTACATTTTCT
>JAAAKG020013733.1:0-20803 GCA_010014905.2 Druon quercuslanigerum | reverse complement strand
GTCCCCCAATCCGAACCCTGGCTAGACTGAAGCATCCGGAGGGACACCACGCAGGTAGAATAAAACGAACCGTTACATGTTGAAGACCGAACTCTTCATAAACTTGCTGAGGATGAGCGTGACGATTACCCTCTAGCTACTGATCTCTTAAGGAAAGAGATATACATCGACGATGTGCTTTCAGAAGCCGACTCAATAGAGGAGGCTCGAGAAAAAGGTCGGCAGATCGACCTTTTATTGAGAGCTAGAGGTTTCACTATTAAAAAATGGCTATCTAACGGAGAAGATGTTTTAGAAGGAATTCCGCCTGCATTACGAAAGACATCTACTCATTTTTCTTTTGAACAGAACCCTATTTTTAGAGCATTGGGGATCCTATGACAACCAGTTTCCGATTGCTTTCGTTTTTAGATTCGACCACCACCAGAACTAGTCGTGGTGACTAAGAGGACTATCTTCTCTGAGATTGTCCGTATCTTCGCTCTGATAGGATGATTGGCTCCGGTTATAGCCCGGGCCAAAATTTTTAGGCAAAGTCTGTGGGCTCCTAAACTGGATTGGGATCAACCTTTACCTTCAGATTATAATAAAACTTGGCTGAAGTTTCTTGCTTATCTACCAGGACTTACATTGTTGATCAACCGACGGCGGGCGGGTTAGTGTTGTAACGTCACTTGCGAATTACACGGCTTTCAGATGCCTTCGAAAATGCGATAGGAGCGGTCATATATTTACGAATCAAAATAATCACTGGTGAAAGTCACTTCACACTCATGATGGCAAAAATGAAGGTAGCTCGGAAATAAGAAACTTCAATTCTAAGACTGGAATTGTGTGCTGCAGTTCTTCTAATTCGTGAGGTAGCACACATACGATCTATGCTAAATTTCACATCTTCGTTACCTTTATATCTGTAGTCGGATTCTGCATATACTCTAGATTGGAAAAAAGGTAATCCCCTACACTGGATGAAATTCATATCTAATCGGGTCTCTGAACTTCAGAGGATTCTACCTGATGCTACTTTATGACATGTACCTCGAATTCACGGCTCTGCAGATTGTGCTTTAAGAGGAATTGCACCATCACAGTCACAAGATCTTTGGTTTTGATCGCAGTGTCCATCTTGGTTTGCTCAATCATCGGAGACTTGGCCTAATTCAATAGAGGACATCGACTCTGCTATCAGCCAAAAGGAACGGAAAGTAGTACTTTCTACTGTCGTTAACGAAGAATTATCTTGGTTCCTCCTTACGAAATGCTCGTCCTTGATAAAAGTACTGAGAGTCAACGCTCTCTGTCTACAATTTTTCACGGCTCAGTAAGAAATGTATCGACATTTCACCATGTCTTCTAACATCTAATATGATTGATTTGGCTTTGCAACGTCTGATCGCATATATACAACTAGAGAATTATGCGAAAGAAATAAGTAAGGTCAAGAAATTATGTCATACAACATATATTAACGGCACACTGCATCACGCACAAATAAGGTAATCATCAAGTACGAGGCATAAATATAGTAAAATTCAAACAAGCATAAAGTTTTTACAAAATGTATTAGAATTTAAATATATATCCAGGACTGAGTCTAAGATGCGCATGCGGAAGAGTGCGGTGCACTAACAATTGTTAATATTTAATTTAAAAACCTCGAAGCAATATCGCGTTCTAAATACAGAATTTAAGATTCCCCGCTGCCCCCACATACGCATATCAAAATCCTTCAATAACATTTTTATTTTATTTTCATCATGACTAATCCATTGCTAAATCTGTAAAATTCATCAACAAATTGTTAGATATCAGCTAAGCGTTCAGAATTTTCCATGTAAAATGAGCCCTGGAAACTTAAAAGTTAACTTTAAATACTTTCTAAGATATTAGTAATTGAAGGTTAAAAATTAGTTAATCTTTAACTGGATTTATAATATTTATAAATAAAGGCCCATTCACCACTGCAACCTTAGAGAAAACAATGATATTTATTATTTATATCACCCGATATCCCACGAATTTTCTGAATAGAATTTGATAAAAAGAATTAGAAAAAATTCCATGCCTCATTGAAAAACAGGAAAATACCATTAATACCTGGCACTTTCTCTTTACCAGAAGAAAAACTTCATAAAATGTTTTACTGTCTAAAATAGCGATAACATTTTACATAACAAGTCTGTTATATTATTTCGTTCTATTATAGTCCTAATCCGCACAACATTATTATCCACTAAATTTTTTCTCCTGAAAATAAATTTTCTGTTACACGTTACCAATTTTTTACATTTAAAAATCGTTCCGTCATTTAAAGCATTAGAAATGATATTTTTTTCTTCGCTGAAGTGAATGAAGTGATAGATTTATTTTTCAAACTCTGATACAGTAAAAAGTATAATATTATTTGCGCTAAAATGTGGTACAAAATCTGTTGTTTGTATCTGCGTTTGTACGCAGTAAAATATGTTTTTAAACTGTAAGTAAACCAATTACGCCGCTGTAATTAAAAAATTTTAAATTATTTTCATAGAACCCTACTACACTTTACACTTTTTAAAAATGCTTCTATCATCATAAGCAAAGTGAATACCTAATAAAATAAAAAATCTACGGTGGCGTGATGATTATTTAAAACTAAAAAATATCATAAAACTTTATTTATACTTTTTATTTCTTATCTATTTAAAAAAAGTCTTTTTTAGTTATTGAATGTCACAGTTCAAAGTTCATTAAAATATGAATTATTTCCGAAATTAAAAATATAAGAAAATCGTATGTTTTGTTAAAAAAATTATTTTGCCGGAGCCCTTCTTAAAGTTTATTTTTTCGCATTTCCTTTTTAAACTAATTTGTTATTGCTATGATAAACTGTTTTCAATTTATGGGTATCCTTACACAAAATTTCTTTCTTTCTTTCAGTGCGAAAATTTAAGGATTGTTGTCTTCTGCCATAGGTTAAAAATTTTAAAATTTTTCTGCTATAATCAGAAGCGTCCTGAAATAATTTTGTTGTTGAAACACACCTAAAAATAAAATTTGAAAGTATAGACGAGTCCACCTAAAGTAGATAATGGTGCTATTTCATATTAACACGTCTTAAGTGTATAACTTACATTAAATAAATTATTTTACATACATTAGTATTTTGAATTTATAATTATCTGTTGTAGGATAATTATATTAGTAGGTTTATTAATGTTAGAACTTACTAAAAAATTGGGTTTGCTGTTTTTTCACGCTTTATTTCGTATTTTTTCCACTTAAATATGTTATGTGGAGATCACTAGGGTTACCTGTTGAAAATGTTGTTAGCACATATAAATACACTCCATTATTTATATCAAGTTAAAAAAATCTAAAACCTATTTTACTTTTGAATTAATCGCCTTTTTGACTAGCCTAGTTTATTTCATAAGTTAGTAGTTATCGCATAAGTAAATAGAGTAAAATCCAGCAATGATTATTATTAATCGATTGGCTCAACTCCAATTAAAAGCTAAAGTACAGAGAACCTACGTTGAGTAGAAAGTGACTTTTTGAATTCAACATTCCTGATTCAATATGTTGAGCTTTTGCAGCACGCCGGTGGAGGGTTTAATTTCTCATTGAATAGACCATTGCGCGGTTTGATGAAAAGCTTTTGTTGCAAGGTTTGCCAAGCGCTCAAACGTGTTTTATCGACAATGTGTAAAACCAGTAAATCGGCACAATGCAGCTAGTTGTAAGGCCTGCTGGACCGCACAAAATATATTGGTAATAGGCTTGCAGTATGGCCCGTTAGCCAAGAGTAATGCCTTACCACATCGGTACACGTTAAGCCCGCTTAACGAACCGACCTATCGCACTTCTCGCTCGAACGTCGATTAGATTTATTCACTTCGCAACGCTCCTGCTCCCATTCACTAGTTCACTTCGTTCACATTTATAGCCTGAGAGCCCTACAAGTGAACCGTATTCGAGTTGACCTTCCTCCGTTTTTTCTCCTCTTTAATTGGTAATTTCCCATAAAAACAGTCTAATTTAACCAAAGTTAATTCCGCTTCCTTTCTTTGTTTCCAAACTCTTCAAAAAATTGTGACCTACCTTAAATTCATGACTCAGCAACTTTGACATGTTCCGCGAATCCGATTCCGACGGCAATTAAAATTTCAATGTCATTAATTATGATGCCCGTACTAAAGATATACGTTTATAGAAATATTTTGGGAACGTTATACTTAGATTTTCACGAATTAAGGTTCCCGCATATAAATTAAACACCTTGCCAACTATGACGATCTTTTTGAAACTTAGGTAAACAGAGGCCTATTTCTTACGTATGTCATTAAAAATCGAAAATGTTTCGATCATATTCTGTTCGTGAGCACGATTACTTTTGAAAAAATTAATCAAATATTCAAAACGGAAGCGCATTTTTAATTTTTTTTGAGACCACATTTTTTAAGATTCATAAATTCTCTGCATGAATATTCATAGTGTTTAAAAAGAAGAACAATTTATGCTAATGACTTTTTTGATACAACCAAGAATGATCAGACATATCATTTACAAATGAAGCGTCAGCCTGCAAAAGGGCCTATTCCACAATTTTTGCGAAATTGACTTTTTGCGAATTTGGATACTGCTAAAAGAGGCCCACACGAAAAGTGATTATTTTGAATCGAAACAGTAATTATTCCATTTTTTATCTAGCTTCAAAAGTAACCGCGGTCCTATCACAACGGATTCCGTAGGTGTAAAAAATGCAAAACTCAACATTGCGCCTTATGAGAAATGAATTTTTAACTACGTATTACCTCGGTTTCAAATACCATTCGAGGTATACAGGGATATTCAGAGTATTTATCTGGTAGGTAAGACGCCTAGCTATTGCTCCCTTGTGTTGGTTTTTGTGTATCTATTTTCCTCTGTCAGCTGTTGAACAAAAACAAGAGATCGTCCGCGGACAGCTGTCTTAATCTGTCAAATTGCTAATTAATAATGAAAGATTTTTAAAAATGCTATACCACAAAAATTACATGAGTGCTGCGAGGATTGTCGACAAGGCCTCGAGTACTTCCAAGTATAAGCCGTTTTGAACCGTCAGTACCCCTTGGGTTAGGCAAGCGATTAACTTTCGGAGTTCACAGCTCACAAGATTTCTAAATTGCATGATCGATATTACAAAGAACAAAATATCTCGATCATAACTATCAATAACACGTGCTAGATTAATTAATTTTCGCGACAGTGCAAAATGTAAACGTTTTTCTGCCGCCCTGTAAAATTGAAAAAAGTGGGTTGAGCCCTTATGCACGCTGCTGCTTCAAATGTTCAAAAAACACACGAAAATTAACATTTAAGGAAAATAACGAACGATATAAAAAAAGGCCAAAAGAAGAAAAATGTTCCTTTTTGAATGCCCTACAAGATTATCATAAAAACTTTTTTAATTTTCTTGAAAAATCGAAAAATAACATTTGTACAGCATAAAAAAGAATTAAAAATCAAAAATTAAAGTTTTTTTACTAAACAATTTCACTGTATTTAAAAGATTGGCAAATAGATAAGTGTGTTAAAAAATCCTAATATAAAAAACGCCTATACAGGATCGATTGATTAAATTCTTCCAAGAAAGAATTGAATTGAAAATGAGACCATATAAATTACCAACTAACACATCACTGCTGAATCTATAACTCTCTCGGTTTGAACTCCCCCCCCCCCAAGCCTCAATAATCTAAGTTTCGTGGGACTGTCGTTGTAACTAGACTCTTCACTCTAGATGCTTTGAGAAACTCATTTAGAAAATTATTAGGAGATGAAGAAATAGGGCAACACAACTGCGTTGTAGAACACGATGCGACAGAAAACTTAATTAAGAAATTCTATGCCACTGAGGTTAGGGATATTGTTCTTAGCAGATGATTCTCTGATTTGCCTGATAAGAAAATGTATGCATGAAAAAGAATCCTACTAGTAGAATCAAAAAATTGACAGAGAGCTAGAATATGCTACAGGATATTTTAAAGTATTTGAGGGTTTCCTACAAGCTGTTTACGCCACAAAATAAACTGATATATCTGAGGGAGATAGAGGCACTTGGTACTGACTGCACTTTGGGCTAGAAAATCCTAACAAGACAGAAAAATTAACGCTTGTTTTCGGTGCAGCTGCAAAAAACACATACTGATTTGATCTGACCAAGTTCATCTATTAATTGGAATTCTTATGCGTTTTCGGAGTTAAAAAATTAGCGCTTTTGGAGAGTATTACAGAAATTTTTCTACAAGTCAAGATTCGCAAGAAAAACCAATTTTCTTTAAGATGTTTAAGGCTTTGGTGGTTTTCAGAGCTACATGGTCCCCTTATTTATCGAAATATAAAACGCACATATAGTTTGAAAAATGCTACTCTGACTCTGCTAAAGCTATAATAATTCACAATTATTATGTAGATGATTATTTAAAAAGTCTTGAAACAGAAAATCAAGGTGTAAACAGAATTAAAACAACTATAAAAATATAAAAAGGAGATGGTTTTAAAATAGGAGGCCCGAGTAAAATGTAATTGTTTTGGCTAAGTCTTGATCAAATACATAGCCAAGATATGGCCCAGACGTTTTTTTATGTTTCACCCCTGACCACGAGCGAGACTCGAGGACGCCGACAACAAAAGGCTTCCACATTAAATTTTATAGAATGTTTATATTATTTAATTACATGGTAATTATTTTTCATGCATTAATAGTTTGATTTAACTGCAATAACTCTTATCTTTGGATGGCAAATCTAAAAATGTTATCCATTTTTGGTATCGCCAAGAGTTCACTAGATACTTGTAGAAAGCCACAGTTTTATTCTTTTTACGGAACTAAAGAGACTGACAGGTTCTGACTTTTGAATAAGCAAATCATTTATTAAAATATTACAAGTTCTATCGGTGCGTATAATTTTAATCCTTAGCATATGTCAACTATTTGGCCCAAGCGTATATCTGTCTGATTCTTGAAAATCGCAGGCCCTTTAGAAAAAATTCTGTTTACCTCTCAAAACTTAAATTGCTGCTCTTAAGTTGGGCACTCCCTATAGAGGCTTCAAAAAATGCATTTTTTATTGCCAAAATTTATAGTTTGAAATGTGTAGAATACGATGCAGTCAGTGATTTTGGCCAATTCTGAAAAAGGATATTCCGCGAACCGTTGACAGTACTCGCATCTGCTTCGCTTGCAGTTATGATCCAACAGACGAAAGTCCTGCCAATCCGATGCTCAAGTACGTTCGACTTAGAGTTCCACTAATACCCTGAAATACTAATACCTACTAATGTCCTGAAGCTGAAGGGCTGTTATATGGTGGCAAAATAGCTGACAAGTCATTATGTCACAGAATAATACGTTTTATTACTCAAAAACTATTTGACCGATCACGCTCATGTTTGGTACACGTTTTTACGATACTTATGTTCAATTGATGAACCTAAGACTCACTAAAAGTTATCAAAATAAACATGTTTTTGTCTGGGTCAAAGTTTGAAATATTTTACGAAAAAAATAAATTCTTCTGTTTTAAGGCCTCCCTTTTAGCGAATTATCATTATTTTTCCAATATTATTGGTTTATCTAGTGTCCACATGCATATACCAATCATTTTTTTGCGCAGACCGTTTTCGATAATCCTACGAGGTGCTGGAGTGTAGACCGCATTCTGCCTCCCTTCCGGACAGCTTGACGGCAATTTTTTATATCTTCACCATTTTTCATTCTTTTATAAAACAAAGACACTTTCTTAAAATATAAAAATAAAATACAAAATACGTATGTGTCTAAAGATATATATATATATATATATATATATATATATATATATATATATTCCTTAACCACCAAAAAAAATCACGAAAATCGAATAAGATTTGGCATTCTATAGGGAGTGTCCCTCTTAAGACAGGTTTATCTCGACTTTACCATAAAAGGAAAAATATTTCGCCAGGATGTTTGGAAAAGTGGAATTGCTTTGGATAATAAATTATTGGACAAAGAATATAGAGAATGAGTGATCCTTATAAAAGTTTTGTCTGAAGTTAGATGTTGTGAGGTTTCCAGCTGCTGTTAAATTAGCATCGATAAACCAAATAAAGCGGAACTACATATATTTTGTGATGTGAGTGAACAGGAATAGTCAGCAGTAGCTTATTGGAGATATTAGCATTGTCTCGCCAAAGCTGTAACTGAATCACAAGAAGAAAAAGAATTTAAATATGTTTTATGGACGGCTTCTAAAAATACTTTGGATTGCACTAAAGCGGATCTTAGAAAAAAACAAAGACTTTGTTGTATACAGGCTTGGGGATAAAAACAGAGATGGATTCCGACGAAACAAAATCCAGCAGATGATGCTACTCGACATCATGGACGTATTGAAGAGCCAATGAACCAGTGGTCCTTAGGACCGCAGTTTTTACATAAAGAGAGACAAAAATGGCATTTACTTCAGCGGAACAAAGAGTGAACAGAAACCGATGAAGAAAAGAAAGTTAAATATGTAAGGAATCTATTTGAAGACACAAGTTTCGAGTTACCTAAACTGAGTAATTGCACTAAATGGCCAATCTTTATTCGCAGTACAGCATGAGTTTTGCTTTTACCAAAAATATGGATCAACAATTAAAAATCAGATCCCACGGTGAAAACAGTGTAGGAATCTTAAAACCGATGGTTTTTTGATCATTCAAAATGACGACGGTTTATTTAGAATATACGGACTTATAATTTCCGCTATAGAAGTATCAAACGAAATAAAGTGACCCATCGTATTAAATGGCCAATATTGATACACCAAGTTGTTAATATACTATCATCATTAAAAGGTTGGTGATAAATCTTCTAAAACGGTAGTGAATGAACGACGTACGTAGTTCTGGGTAATTAAAATTGGAGCCGCTGTCAGATCGGTGACTGCAAGATATCAGTGGTGTCGAAATCACAAGACAAAACCCCAAATATATTGATTGAGAGACTTGCCGTCTGCAAGGCTAGGAAATCACCAACTTTAGTTCATCCTTTGCACTCATGACTTTCAGTCGAATGATAGCATGCCGGGGAATAGAACTGAAATATATTCTGATAATGGCACACGTTTCAGAGGGAGTGCAAATGGGTGGGAGTTGGGAACAGCTGTTCCGAAGTGTCAAGGTGACACTGTTAAAAGTGCTCAAGGATAGAGCCCCTAAATAAGGAACATTATCAACTTTGCTCACAGAAGTTAAAACATTGTGAATTACCGACCACTGACAGTGGTCGGTTGGACGGTGGATCGCATTTTAATTGGTGCATCTTCTGGAATGCCAATTACAGAATATTCTACTGATGAATTATTTTTGCAAGGACAGTTGGGAAGAGCTCAACGATTAGCGGACATGTTTTCGTCTTGCTGGAAAAGGAACTTCTTTGTTTAGTGATAAGAAAAATGCTACAACCAAGAGGTAAGACCACTAGCAATAGCTGATGTAGCATTAACAGTCGATGTTTATATTTCATGAAATATGTGACAAAAAGGTGTGATCTAATTAGTAACATTAGCTGAGATGGACGAATACATATGCCTGATATTTGGATAAAAAATGTACATTTACTTAAACTGTCTGCAACAAAAATCATTGTTTTGGCTGCCTAATAATTAGTATGGTCACTGGAACAATGTATACTGTGAAGGAGAATGTTGTTAACAGATTTTAAAGGAAAGAAAAAAATATATAATGGGTCAGTGATATTTATTAATAAAGAGATACAAAGGGTCAGTGATATTTATTAATAAAGAGATACAAAATGTTTAGCTTTTTGTATGGAAAAGGTTTCCAGTTCCATAATATGTAAGGACCGAGTTTCGTAGGAAGAATTCAAAGGAACGTGGAAGAGGTATGGGAGCAAGTGAAGAACCTTTTCCGAATGTTGCGGATATTGGTTGCGGGTTAGTGTAGTACCTATTCAACTGGAACCATAGGGTTTTGTTGAATATAGGGTAAACCATATTGTTTTGGAGAACATAGTTGACATGGTAAAAATATTGTGAAATATTGGAACCCATTTATCGTGGAAATTTTGTCCATGAAATGTTAGTGGTATGCCTGAGATTCTTTCGAACTACATTTAGAGCTGCCCATCCGCTTCAGAACGAGAGGACGCATCGTTATTCTTCACTTCAGAAAAATTTACGGAATCCGCTTGGTAGGTCACATTTATATTGACTTAATTCATATTTTTTACTATTAATTATATTTTCTGGAGAAATATGGACTATAGAATTTATTTTAAAATGAATGGACTGAACATAGTTTTTTATTTTTTGAAATTTTAAGTTACTGTATCTGAAAATTCGTTAATTGTAAAAGAATTTTCTGAAACATGGGACTTAGCTATTTGAGGTTTTTGTTTTTGAAACTTGCGTTTCTATTGAGAAATATTAAGGAAAGGTTACTGGTTAAACCTATGGTCACGCATTTCTAAAAGTGGCTCTATCTTCATTCAGTCAGATTTAGAAAAAAGATTTTTTTTAAAATAATTTAGGGGTCGTGCAAAGATATTATAAGGGTTTTAGTGGGTGGAGGAGATACCATCAAAATCTTACAGAAAACACTTGACTTATTAAAGGGGAGGGGAGGTCTGAAATTGAAAAAATGAACATTATCCGTAACTTTTACAATAGTGAAGGTGCAGTGGAACTTTCTTTTTGATAAGAAAATACTTAGTCCTTTTATAGTTCAGAAAACCTTTTGAAATTCAGCTAGAGGGCGTACTAACTTATGTTAAAAAAAACACACGCAAGGAGCCATGCCCCCCCCCCACCCCTAAGAAATCTTTGCAAAATATTTAAAATCTTTGAAAAATGATTGGAAACTTTGGAAAAATCATTGCAGTCTCGGTGGCATTTTTTTAATTTATGTGAAGTCTTCACAAAAAGTGAAATTATAAGTGAAATTATAAAAATCTTTGGAAAATCGTTGATGTCTTTATGAAATCTTTTGAATGTATCCGAAATATTTGTAGAATAGTTGTGTCCTTGCAATATATTTTTAATCTATCCATAATGTTTGGGAAATATTTCGAATATTTTATTACATTTGGAAAATCAACGAAATCTTCGCGAAATCTTTTGAATTCATCCGAAATCTTTCTGGAACAATTAAAGTCTTTGCGAAATCTTTTAAATCTTTTCTAAACCTTTAATTATATTTGTGGAAGTATTAAAATCTTGTGAAATATGAATTTTTTGAGAAATATTTGAAATCTGTGTGAAATATTTGTAAAATGTTTCGAAATATTTGCAAAATATTTTTTATATTTTTGAAATATTTATTAATATTTGTAAAATTATTTTAATCTTTTAACTTTATCCGGAAATTTTTGTGAAAACTATAAAATTTTTCTGAAATCTTTGGGTGATCCTTTAAATGTTTGGCAGTATGAATTTTTATAACTATATTGTCATTTATTATTATTTATTATTAACTACTTATTGTTTTCTTATTAATTATTGTTTAAGCACAATTTTTACATAGTATCATACTATTATACCGTGTACAAATTATGCCATTGAATATAATAAGTATATGCTCGTCTTTGAACCTAGAAAAAATGGTTTCGCCGTTTCTGATCATCGGAGTATTGTTGTTAAAAAAAAGAAAGGCGAACTCACCGAAAATTGCCACACTTGTGACGAGCGTCTCCGCACTTAGACTCCACCTACACTCAGAAAAAAGGCATACAAAACTAGTTAAAAAAGGAGGAGGGGTTCTAGAGAATTTGTTCATGGACGCGTCGTCCTCATAATATTTTTTCCATATAGCTTCCGTTCAAGCAAGTGACTTCAGAATTTTTTTTTTAACATTTGTCAAATCTCACATATTTGAGAGAGAAGGCGAGCTTCAGTTTATATATACTTGATCTCTGTGACAAAAAAAGCAGAATAATATGGAAATGGATGTCCCTTGTTCTTCTTATGGGAAATTAATAACAGATTCTTTTCTTAATGTCTTGAAAGTTCATGGTTCGTTGCCGAAATGTTGTAAAATTTGGACTCTTAACTTTTTTTAATGAAATTTCAAAAAACAACCTGAACTATTACTACATTCCAGTTATTTATGATGGAAGGTATTCAATTTGTGTAAATTTGGACGTATCCTTACTTAAAACCTTCTGCAAAATATTTTACAGAATACTTTTTTATAGATACTGTATTTTGTTTCAAAGAAATTTGCTGGAACATTTAACGACCAGCTTTCGAATAAAACGCCAGATCTTCATAGTAAGGGGGCTTTTTTACATTCTGAGGCAAACTTGCCACTAAGTCTATACACTGAGAAAAAAGATTACTTTAAGCAAAGAAATGCAGTACTGAATATGTGCAATAAAATATGTTTTTGATCTAAAGAAATTTTATTTATAGCAAAAGTGTTTTTTTTCAAAACAAATTATTTCTTGAAATAAGAAAAATTATCTTTTATCAAAACAGTATTTGATTGGAAGTATTCAGTAATACATTTCTCTGAAAGAAGTCATCTTTTTTCGCACTGTACCTTTCTGTGCATATAGATCTATTAGTGGCGTCTCGATTACAGTTCGTACGTATGTAATATTCATAACTTTTAAGAAACAGAATGCTTTCTTTACAGAGATAAAGATAGCGGGTTAAACATTTTTTTAAATTTATAAGAAATTGTTTTTAAACAAAATGAAAGAAAGGAGTGAGGTACGATGTCTTCTATCTACATAATTAAACCAATAGAAAGCTTTGATTTCGGTCTTAAATAAAAATGGATTCAGAATGTTCTGATCATATGAAATAAATCAAGAGACTTTACGAAAGCATATATATTGCTTAAATATACCTATAATTATTTTTTCTTATTCCAGTGCCTCCTTCCAAGCCCATAATCTACGACTCTAAGAGGCGTGATATAAGCAAGCATCAGGAAGCATATCCTGAGGGTGCTGATCTCCAGCTCAATTGCGAGGTTCACGGAGGTAGGTCTGTATATGTGTCGCGATGGGTGCTATTAGAAGGATTATAATATTCAAAATAATACAGTTTGTACTGTCTCATCCGCATTGAGTTTTCTATTACCTACATATTCATGCTGCTTATAGACAGGCTAAGCTTCAAATTATCACATGCATCAGATTATTAACTAAACTAAGGCTTCGAATAATATAATTTCTGCAATCTCGAAACTAAAAAAATGGAAATTTCGTGGTGATGCCCCGTAGCACTGGTGTTCGATACAGTTGGGGTATTGTACACCAGGACTGGTTATCTAGTAGCAAACTTCTGTACTGCTGAAATATTGAAGAAAAGTTTTTAAATTATTAAAAGTGAATTAATTGTTTCCAGGCCACATCTACATTATTAGCTACGAAAAGGTAAATTTAAGTCAAACTTTAAGGATACTTAAAAGATTCACTAATGCTGCAATCTAACAATAAGAAAACACAGTTATTTGAAATTTTTTATTTTTTTATTTGAAATTGTATAGTTAAGCTTACAAAAATATCTATGTTGCGAATAAAGCAAAAAAAAAAAATAAAAATAAATTTATTAATAAATTTCCAATATGCTGCTAATCGACAAACAGTCCGATGTAAAAAAAGTCTTGACAAATGTAAGAAATGAATTGATATTAATCAATAAATGTAATAGTCAGAGAATTCATAAATTGTATTTGAATCGTAGACAACCCGACGCACAAACAGGGAATTTGGAAAGAGCGGCGTCAAAAATCTGCAACCGCGTCAAATGACAATAAAAAGTAAAGAAGCACCGAAGGGTTAGGTAAAGCTGAATACGAATATGCTGCTGTAATTTCGAAACTCAATATGTTGGTAGCATTGAATTTACCAGAGTTTGTTACTTTAGTTGTTTTTGTTTGCAAAAAAACCTTATAATTTGCACAGCGGAAATCTAGTGAAATGGCGATTAATGGAATTGCCATTTAAATGATCAGCTTATCACTTCTGATTGTTTATCCTGTCCTCCTGCACACTTACAATTCCTCCCTTCAGGTTGGGATATATATAACCGATTGACCATCCCCATTGCAAAGATTACAGTCTGACTTTCGTTCAGGACACCTCGCTATTAAAGCCTCACTCAAAATTACTATTGATTTTGAACCTGCTATGGATACAAGGGAAATCAAGGTGGTTGTCTGTTCGATTTCTTTAAGGCATTTGATATAGTGGATCATAAATGACTATTACTGAAACTAAAACGTTTCAAAATTTCAAACACATTAA
The DNA here is from genome assembly GCA_010014905.2 of Druon quercuslanigerum. Taxonomy (NCBI): domain Eukaryota; kingdom Metazoa; phylum Arthropoda; class Insecta; order Hymenoptera; family Cynipidae; genus Druon; species Druon quercuslanigerum. The sequence continues at coordinate 6,534 of JAAAKG020013733.1, read as the reverse complement.
TCAAATGGTTTGCTTCTTATTAAAGTAATCGATCACATAAAGTAACTTCTAGCACCGATGTGTCATCGGACTGAGTCGGGACCAGGAGTGACGTCCTTCATGATTTCATCCTTGCCCCTATATTATTTAATCTCTATACTTCTAAACAAAGATGAGAACTCAAATACTGTAGTTAGTAGAAATATGTGAATGATTTTAAATCATACATTTTGAAACTCATTTCTTGTCTAAATTGATTGCTCAGTTGGGTACAGTGATTGTGTGGCCTATTGGTTTTTGGACAATGGATTAGTTCTTGACCCTAGTGAAAAAAGAATATTATGCCCGGGCCTTCACCTTCTAAAACACTAGCCATGCTACCTCCATTACAGGTAAATGGACTTGACATCCTCTTGGTCGAGTCGGTTTCGAATTTACGGCTGGTGATAAATCTCACATTGTCTTAAATGGTGAAATATCTCTGAAATATTTAGGTAAACGTTCCAGATTAAAAATATTCCTAAGAGAGACATTCATAATTCGTCATTTATTGTACAGGCTAGATGTATTCTTAAGAAATGGAAAGTGATGATTTGAAATGCACGCTTCTCCGACGGAAATGCGTGGGAAAGCATAAATGGCCGATTTGCACATCAGCATGTCAGTTTGTTTTTACAGCGGAAAAAGTATTTGCACATATTGTACAAGTAAAAGTTCATTGCAGAAAATTAACATGAGAGAGCAGCATCACTTGATTATTGCAATCGATTTTCATCTCCTAATCTACAAAAAAGTAACAGGATCGCGCACCAGGTAGTTTAGCACGTATTCTACGAAAACTTTTTTCGAATTTTAATTCGGCCAACCGCCAAAATAGGTACCAGTGTTGAGTCGACGATGCGGATGGACCCGATCCGGCACCAGGTAGTTTAGCAAGTATTCTACGAGAAATCTAAAGAAATTTAAATAGAGCTAGCTGCCAAAATAACTATATAATACTGACATATAATATAATATAATAATATAATATAATACTGACATTAAAGGAGATTTGGGTATTACTTGTAGTCATAGTGGCTGTTGTAAACCTGAAATGCCCGGTTTTTCGGGACTAAGTAATATCAGATTTAAAATATTTTTTAGAACTTCCGACTTTTTAGTGTTTCTGATTGGAAGCAAAAGTGAAAAAAGTGTCAATTTAAGATAAATTCCTAAAAAAAGATATGTTAAATTTTACCCTCTAGGAGATTAGAATGCTCAATCGTCTCAGGTATTGACTTTAATCTTGCCTTTGTCGAAGGTTGATCAATATCTAGGCCGAATGAACAATTACAAAATAAAAATATCAGAGAGGTATGTAAGGTATGAATTTATTATTCTATATATCAACTGAGAAATTAATTTTGGTATTATACTTTTCCTCGATTAATAAAAATTTAGGATTATTAAATCATTATTAAAATATCAGAATATCTGCAATCCGGAATAAGCTTAAGCAAAGTAAAGAATGCAAGAAAAATGTTTTAATTAAGAATTTACCGTGTAAAATATTAGACTGCTCAATTTCCTGAGCCGCTAATTTTTATCTCGTAACTTCCCTTGCTTTAGTAATATCTAAGATGATTAAATTATTTATTAATTAGAAGTAATAAAGAAGTAATCTATAAATTAAATTTGTAAGATTATAACCTTTTAAAATTTAGGAGAAACTAATGAGCCTGAAACTTTGGCTTCTTTGGCTTAAACAAATAAAATAATATTTAAAAAATATAATACTGAAGTAATATCCTTATTTGAGCATTACGAAGATAAAAACTAAACACATTATCTTTCTAAAGCAGTTTCTTTATTATGAGCTGACCTGAGTATCACTTGCGAACCTAGCGGTTCTTTTGAAACTTAACTCGTAAAATATTGCGCAATTGCGTGAAATATTATAAATAGTTTGAAAAATAACATATATCATAAAAATAATTTTTAGCATTAAACTAAAATACAAAATATAATATCTAACGATTAAAGCTTTTTTTATTACCGCTTCTAATTTTCAAAATAGCTGTCAAAATGTTGTGATAGTAATCTATAATCACCTCCACGTCATCTTCGACTCTATTCATTGATTCTGTTTCTAACATAACGGTAGCACTACTTTGCTTTGCCTATTGTAATACCACCCACGTAATTATTATTTTCTTAAAGTCAAATTATAGCTTGTTTTGATTCTTTTTAAAAGTACGACGTCTTTGGCATTTAATATTACAGAATAACATTTTTTAAAAATTTCTATGGTATTGACTTCGCGATATTAACCACCACGACCAGGCTTAATAATTTTACTTTTTCATTTGGCAAAAATAGATCACGGTTCCGCTGTAATAACTTCAGCCGAAAGGTGCGGGCGCTAAGAATTTTTCTTTTTATTTAGTACCTGGAATTTCATTACAGCTATTTATTTTTTTATAAAAAACAAAATCTTTGCTAGAACCGTTTTTAAGTAATGCTTAATTTCGAAAAATCAAAATACACATTTTTTCTCGAAAAAGAAGCAAGATATGTAAGAGGTTAATTTTTGTTTGGACAAAATCCTATAAAAAAACTCCCTTTATGAATTTTAAACTTCCTTTGGTTTCTTGTAAAATACGATTTTTTTATTTAAAGATTTGAAATTTTTTCCCCTATTTTATATCATGTAGAAAGTTATAACAGATAATATTATTATTCGAATTGTCTGAGGATATTTTTTATTCAAGAAATGCTATCATCTTAGGATACAATGTGCTGAGTGTTAACAAACTTGTAGATATGGGCACTTTCCAAGTTTTTCTGCATGAAATAATTATATGCAGTACAAATTTAAGAAAGAAAAATTTACAGTGACTTCGAAAAACTAACTTTTCTCAAGACAACGACGTGAGATTAAAAATTATATAGGTTTTTTCTTGTAGAAATTTCACCAAGAAAAAATTGTGCTCGATTAACTTTTTTTCACATCTCGCTTTGTTTCTGAGAATAATCGGGTTATTCGATTTTTTTTATATCAAAAGCGGATTTTTTTCAAAAACTGATGCGGCGAAAATTTTGCTTTTTTATATTTAAAAAATATTTGAAAGACGTCCGGGACACAAAATGAAGGAAAATATTCTTGGTTTTTGCACCTTTGGGTTATTCATTTGAACGGAACCTCAGGTACGCTAAAATACCCAGTGCTCTCGGGTCGTTGACTCACTATTTGGAATTGTGTTTTTATTGATTACATTTAAATTTTAAAAAAAATTTATCCCAGATGACGTCTGGAATGACTTGGTCCACGATCAGAGGCACCCGGAATATCCACTCATCATTTTTAGTTTTTTTAGCTATTGACACAATTTAAATGTTCAAAAAATTCTCGTAGAATAAGTTCTAAGCCACTTAGTTCGAGATCTAGTGCACTTGGTTCGTCAAAATACAATGCTAAATTGTTTGGGTTCTTGGCACAATTTAAATTTTAAAAAATATATCCTTGATGATGTCTCGAACCACCTGGTCACGACCCAGTGCACTGATGTCGACGTTAGGAGTTGGTTCGTCTATTAGCACAATTAAGTTTTGGAAAAGATCACTTGAAATATGTTCTAAACTAGCTGGTGCATTACCCAATGTACCTGCGTCATCCACTCACCATTGGCAGTTATTTTGGCAGTTGGTACAATTTTAATTTGAAGAAAGTTCTCGCAGAATACGTGCTAAACAATCTGGTGCTTCATCCAGTGCAACTGTTTTTGACTTTTGATATTTAAAGGTATTTAAAGAAAGATATGAAAAAATATAAAGAATGACGACAAAATTAGTACATTTTTTTGATGTTAGGCTAAGATTGGCCGCATGAGTACTCTAAGTTTTATGTTTGTTTGGGTACTTGGGCATGTTTGACCAAGTTTGGCACTTTTCCGAACAGCGAATTTGAAATTCTTATTATTTTATCAAAAATGTAATTTTTCTTTGTAATTCTTTGGGTTATATTTTTAAGCGGTAAAATTTTTTTCTTCAAATACAAGATACACAATAGAATGAGAGCATTATTGCATGTTTTGTTTTCTAGAAATAAGAAATTAAGAAAAAATTGTGTTTATCGAAATTAACCCAATATGGCCGAAATTATGGCGTTGTAAAAATAACCCTTTTTCCATTTTGTATAGCAGCATTTTTTTATTTATCGTGTCGCGAGATTTTCAGCAGCTAGAGCCTCTTTTGCTATATGAAACAAAACGTTGCAAACCAATAAAATTTCATTTTAAAATTATTCTCCTGAAAACATGTTGATTAATATCATTGAAAAAATTAAAAATTAAGTAGTCTCAAAAACGTTTTAAACCATTTTCTTTTGGGCAAATTATGATTGTGATACATCATCGATGTGTACTCAAAACAAGACCAAACGCTGCAAGTATCCTTACGTTGAGCTTATAAGGAAGGTACTCCAGGTGTCCCTCGCCGACTCAATTCTCCCTGATATATGTTTCGTACTCGAAAAACTAAGCGAAACGAATTTTTCTAATTTGCGGAAAAACTCTTTGAGGGGGCGAAACAGCACCTCAAAGATAGGGGTATTAAGTACCTATTGTATAGTTTTGTGTATAAAAACCAAAATTATTTCGAGCAAACCTACTAGAAAATTTTCCTGGTAATAAAAGAGGAATAACGTAATTTTCTCAACAACAAAAATTTGCTGAAGATTGCTGAATTCATAGAGAAAACATTTTTTAACAAATATTTTGCACTTAAGACAAAAATAAAATTGTTTTTTGACAAAATTTTTTTTAATGAACGAGGGCAGCAGCGACGCTTAACACTTTTGATTTTATGCTGATGATAATGTATACTTTCCACACACAAAGACAATTAGCAAAATATTTTAATAACAAAGGAAGTAAAATATTTTTATCCAACATGAATACAAAAATTACAAAAATTACATAGCTGTAACACCCCCTCCCCCACCAATTATGTATAAAATTGCAAAATAAGTCCAAAATCGATAAAAAAAAACATCCTAAGAAAAGAGGTGTTGCATAGAAAAAAGCAAATGATTTATGTATTTTTAAGAATCAACGAGCTAATTATTTTTAAATTTTGTATAATTTTAATGTATGCGATGTCTGGTAAATGAATCACCTCTTTCGCACGATAAAATTTATCGCAAAATGTACAATAATATAATAGCTGACAAAAAATATTGAATATGTGCAGATAACTTCAAGACTTCGCTGGAGGAAATTTATTTTCCAAATGTGGGACCAAATAGCGTTTTACTCTTTGTAAATTTTTAAATTATTCCAACAGGAAAAATAGGACAAATTCAACATTTAGATGTTTTTGGATTGTGTTATTTTGATGGATTACGATATCAATTTACATATGAGGAATAATATTCTTAAGCTTCAGTATTTGGTGCATAATCAATAAACCTCGCCATGATATACTAATCTTCTTAAATATTCATGGTTCAAAAGCAGATATATGGGAGAAAAAGCAAGAAAATTCGAAAAGGCGGTAGACTTTAGCTTTGGTGATTCTTATAAAACACATTGTGGGATGTTAGCTTATACGATTATCGCTGTAATTCGATATTCGTGGTGTAAGAAATCATAATGTTTGAAACACTTTTTGACGAATATCATTATTGTTAAAAGTTTGAGGAATAAGTCTAGAAATGGTGTTTGGTATTCAAAATATTGTGAATTTGACGTAAACGCATTATTTTTGTCTATAAAATATGTATACTTTTGAATTATTCAATGTATGGTAATTACCACAGCACTTGCTTATAAAGATTAGGAATGTGAAACATTTTAGGGGTAGTTACTGCCTTCAATGCTCTTTTTTCCTTAAAAATACATAAATACCATCATTCCCTTTATTATGTGCAACTCGTATTTGGTCCGGATTTTTTTCCTGATGAAGGACTTATTTTGCAATTTTTTACCTAATTTGGGAGGGGGAGGGGGTCCCGCAGTGTAATTTTTTTAATCATGTTGGATAGACGCTATTTTACTTCATTTGTTATAAAATATTTTATCAATTGTCTTTATGGGTAGAAAATGTACATTATCATACACAAAATCAGACGTCTTTAAGGGTAGCTATCTCCGTCAACTAAAAAAAATTTTTGTCGAAAAATAATTTTAATTTTGTCTCAAGTGCAAAATATTTGTTAAAAATGTTTGCCCTATGAATTTAGCAATTTTCAGGACATTTAAAAATATGTAGGGGTGGTTTACCCCCGCGAAATTTTTTATTCATATTGGATGGACTTTATTTTACTTCCTTTGTTATAAAACTATCTTCCCAATTGTCTTTTTTCATGGAAAGTATATATTATCACAGATACAAAATAAAAAGTGTTTATGCGTAGTTACCCCCTTAATTTTTAATTTAATATCAATTTAATTTATTGAGAAAAAGCTCACTGGGCTATAAAGCACCTTTACGAGCTGATCAGAATATACACATAATACAATATACAAAGATATAGAATCTAGAAAGTAGTGTAAATATTTTAGAACCCTGGCTTAA
>JAAAKG020013722.1:0-20804 GCA_010014905.2 Druon quercuslanigerum | reverse complement strand
CTCCCCCCCCCCCCCCCCCAGGCACCGTTGGGACGGGAAGGCAACCATTGTACTGGTCACAAAAATAAAATTGGTCAAAAGCCGTGCCTTTTTCCAGGTCCCGGGGGGGGGGGGAGGCATCCCTGTGACTGATCACAGAAATAATGTTAGTCTAATCCTTGCCCCTTTCCAACTCTCTACTACTTTCCAACGTCTCGTGGGAGGTCGCAAAGCACACCTGTGAGTGTTCACAGAAATAATGTTGGTTAAACCCCTACCCCTTTTCCAGGTCCCCGAAGAACGTCATATTTGTTTTCTTTTAAGGCTAATGGACTCGAGCTCCAAACTTCAAATTAAATCGCCTCATTTTAATAAATAAATACTAGATTGGTATATTTTTTTCGATACCAAGTGGCACATGATTTGTTAAGAGAAGTATGTATGCAGATGGAAAAGCTGCTTAATTTAATATTTTTTGCGTAAAATGAAATTTTCGAATGCTAAACTCAATTAACCTATGAAAATTCTAAAATTTCGTGTGACGTAAACATTATTAATGTAAACAGTTTTTCCCTCTGTAAATAAACTTCTATTTAAAAAAGAGTACTGCTTTTTAGTTGAAAACAACGACAAAAAATATTAAAGTTGCAGGTCCAATGTGTTTGAAAAATTCAAAGGTTTTGTTCTTTCCTGTCGTAAAATAATCAGAGAGTTAAATTGTCTTAAAAAACCTCATATCATTTCAAAAGTACATTTATCTATAACCTGAAAAATGTGTCTTTCATATGAGCGGAGATTTATGAAAAGTATTGTGTTCAGAATGCTGTGAATAAATAAAGGTTCGCCGTGCGAGAAAATCTTACGAGAATGAACAGCTTTATATGGTGCTAAAGATTTATTCAGTGCTTAAAAAATATATTTTAGTTTGCAAGCTTTTTTTTGTCTCTGAATCAAAATTAATGAAACTGAACTAAATGCTACGGAAATTTTACTTATACGATAAGTGGAAAATTCTCAGATCTCTTTACATCAACAATGGTGATATTAAATTAATAACAAGTAACATTTCAGAGATTTGATTAACGAAAAGTGAGCCACCCAAGATTAAGAGAAAATCATCAATTCGATTAGAAGAGATATTTCTGATTCAATAGTAAAAGCAATTTATTGCTCGATATAAATAAATAAACTCACTTTGGACTACAGTATAAGTAGGTCATATTCTTAAATTGTAACTGAGACTTAGCCTTTCTCCAATTTCGCAACATCCGATTGTTTGAACAAAGTTAGGAAAAAAATAATTTTATAGAATATTGAAATGACGAGAAAGGAATGGATTCTAAATTAATTATGCACATTCAGGGCTTTCACACAAAAAATTTTTATTCTTGTTGAAAGATACTTCATAATCATTTTACTGGAAAATTTGCTTAAGAAATTATAAAATTCTTTCAAAACTGTTTTAAATATAAACTGATCAGTATTTTTGAGAGAGAAAAGTTAAAATACTCACAATCCAAAGACTTTTTTTACCTTTGATTCTCAAACAGCAACAAACAATAAAATTCTAATGAAATATTTAAATTTTCAGCTAAAGAGAGGACATTTTAACAAAATGATAAAGCTTCAACAAGAAACTGGACTTTTAACTGAGCAGTTCAATTCTTAAAGAAGTATGTGAATTTTTAACCAAAGAAATAAATTCTTAACAAAAAAAAATAATTTTCTACTAAAAAAGAATTTTCGACAAAAAATAAAATTTTTTTTCATCAAATAGTTGAATTTTTAACTCGAAAACATTATTATTTAAATAAAAATATTAATCTAAAACCAAAACTGGAATATTTACATTTTCAGTTTCAGAAAAGCATTTGCAACAGAAAGAAATGAACCTTTTACTGAAGTAATGAATTTTTCACAGCAAAATCGACTTTTAATTAATTGGGTCCACTTTCAGCCAAAAAAGATTTATTTTTAACGAAACATTACTACCAAAATGAAATGAAGTGGTTCAATTTTCAAAGAAAAAGATGGATTTTTAACCAAAAAGATTTTTTTTTCACAAAAAAAATACAGGAATTTTAAACTAAATCGTAAAATTTTAAACTAAAAAGGACAGATTTTTGTCTAAATAGATTTATTTTCAAGCAAATAGTGAAATTTTGAAACAATGGACATGAATTCTGTTTTAAACACATGACAGACTTTTTTTATCAAGAATAATGAACTTTCAACCAAAAAGGTTTGGATTTTCTAATTGCGTTTATATTAAATAAATTTGTATATAAGCGAAAAAAGAGAAAAATGGAAGAAGGAAGAAGGGGGAAGTTTCTTAAAAACATCGGAAAAAAGAAGGAATAGGGTTTCATTCCAGGGTCATTTTTTATTATAAGGAAACGTACTAACCGTTATTTATGCTCGCAAAGTGACTTCCACTAAACCACCCCCTACCCTGTTGCCAATCGTGATTTTTGGCGCAAAAAAGTTATTTATGCTCATGTTAAATATAACTTGAAATACTGTTGTATGCGTTTGTCTTAATTATATTTTGTATTTTATTACTCTCCCTTTAACGGGTTCGAAGGCTCCGTTCCCTTCATATCTTTTCTTACTCAGTATCCATCTAACTTTATCGGCAACGCTCTTTCCCCCTACTTCATCCCCTGTACATCTCTCCAACACGTACTCCCACGATTCTCGTTCATAACCACATAGCCTATACATTTTCATTTCTGCACTCAATCAGTATTTATACTAGTTCATTCCTTCTCCCTTTCTAAAACGTACCATACTGGACAACCTACACTTCTTTTTCAACTTTCCTAAATATTCTGGGACCCCTTCCATCTTAGCGATTCTATACCATTTGTTGTACTTTGACTCCATAATCTTGTCCACATTTTCTCTTCCTGCTTCTTGTCCATTTCTCCCTCTACTTCCTGCCAGTTCCTCTCCTCGTCACACATTCACCATTCCCTTCTTACTTGCCATTTCTCCTCCTCCCACCTTAAATGATGTGTGTTTCCTCTCCTATCTCTGTTTAATATTTTCTGGAGGCATACTTGTGCAACTTTTCTCCCATTATCACTCTTCAGTTTCTCTTAAAAATTCCACACGCGTTTCCTCTGTCTTATCACCAATTGCTCCCTCCCCCTTTCTTCTTTCAGCATATAACCTGGGCAGTTTTAACTTACTCCTATGACTCATCTAAGAAATCTCTCCTGCATATTATCTAACTTCTTGTACTCCTTACACCCCTAAATCTCTATTCCATAATACATCTTCCAGACTTATTTAAATATTCTTTTTCCAATCCCTCACATTTGACCCATCACCTTACTCGCACTTTTCATCCTTTTTTTACCTGCAGATAATTTTTACCTCCCGCTTTGAACCAAAAGCCTAAGTAGCAAAGTTCCTCTACCTTTTACAACATTTCCCCATTTATCTTCCATCCATTCGGCACTTATTTCTTTTTCTTCTTGAAACACACGATCTTTGTTTTCAAATCCTTTCACTATCAAGTTCATTCCACTTTCATTCTATTCCAGAATCACCATGTCATCCGCGTACGCTAACGAGTATATTCACTTATTCCCTAGCACTGTACCCCTTTTTCTTTTTTCTTCTCTATTTTCTCTTTTAGGTCTGCTAACAATATACTAAATAACAACGGACTTAGCGGGAATTATTGTCTGATACCTCTTCCTGCCCAAAAACCCTGCCCCTTCGTCTCCGTAAAGAGCTCTTTTATCCTTTCGATCAACTTTTCATCCTCCTTCCTTTCTATTATTGCCTTCCACAAAACTTTCCTATTCACAGAGTCGAAATCTGCCATACAGACCACGAAAAGAGCAACCATTTTTTCTTATTGTCGTCTCAAGTTCCTGCTGGCTAAATAAATCAAAACAAAAATATTATCTACTGATCTCATCCTCTTCCTGAATCCTGTTTAATTGTGTGGAATGATTTCTTTCTCTTTCACCTGTTCTTGCAATCTCTTTCTGAGCACCTCCGCGTATATTTTATATGTTATTGGCATGAGAGTGATTCTTCTATATTCTTCCAGTTTTCTACCCCTCCTTTTTTTAATAGAGGAACTAATAAACCTGTCCTCCACTCCGTCAATTATCCTTCTCCTCTCCATAATCTATTACACAATTCCCAGATCTCTTCTCTAACCCTTCTTCAGCCAAATTTCGACGCTTTATTCTCCATCCCTTGATTAGCCTTCTCTTTAGTCACCTCATTTTCACCTTCCATTTCTACTTCTTTGATCTTTATACCTTCCCCTTTCACCTTGCCATACTTATCTCTTCATTGATCCCTTTCCACCCAATCCTTTCTCTATTGATCACCTCCCATTCTCTTACCTCCTTTATTGCTTTCTCTACCTCCTCCATTTACCTTGCTTTCTCCTTCTGACGTTTTAAACTAAGTAATTTCTCGTGCTCCCTTTTTCTTTTATTATACTCCTTTCTATATCTCTCCTCTTCTCCAATGCTTTAAGTGTATATTCATAAGCTGTTTACTCTCTACACAATCCACATACCACTAACCTCCCTTTTCACTTCTTTTTTCCTTACTTGGCCTAATTTCTTTAACTACCTTCTCTACCCGTCTCCTCATTTTACCCAACATCTCACCCACGCCTCACCCATCTTCGATCCTCATATTCTCTTCTTCTATTCTTTCTATGCATTCTCTTTGTTTATCAATTCCCCATTTATCCATCTTTGTCTATTTTTCTGACTCTCCCACTTTCTTCCTCCCCTCCCTTCTCAAATCCCCGCACTTCAGCGTTGCGATGACCGGGAAGTGTTCTGACCCTATTTTGTTACCTATTTCGACTCTTTCTAATAGCCTCCTTATCTTTTCTTTGGCCAATATGTAGTCTATTACTGTTTCCCCTTATTCTGCAAACGCAATCTCTCCTTCTTCATCCCGTTCCGAGATCTCATTACAAATGAACCATCCTGTTTCGCTTAGGATTTCCAAGAGAGTCCTACCCTCCTGGTACACCTGTTTTTGTTTCGATTTTCTCCTGAAAGTCTCATTATCTTTACTTCATATTTCTCTCCCCTGTTCCCCCGTCCAAGCATTCAGATCACCTTCTATATCAACACCAATTCGAAATCTTTTTTCGCCACCTATTTCCTAATCACATTTCAACCTTGCTCTTCTCCTCTTCTCCTATAAACGCAACTAGCCTCACATTTCTTCTTCCTATATTCACCAATCTCGTTATTACTCCATCCGCTTCCTCAAATCCCATTTCTGTTCTCTCTTTTCCTACTACTTCATTTCTTACTCTTGACACCATTCCCCCTTTCTTTCTTCCCTTTATCTTTTTTTTGCCTCTTGCATCTGCTATATATATCCCTTAGGTAACTTCCTCTTTAATCGTATCCAATCCTTCTCATCTAAGCGAGTTTCACTCAACATCACTACATCCCATTGTTCATCTCTTCCCAGAAACCTTTATCTTCATTCACTAGGCGAAATACGTTCCAAAACGCAACTGCCACTTCTCGCTTCCTTCCTTTTGCCCTTCTTTCTTCTTTGCACGCCCTCCCTACTTCTGTGAAAACCCCGTCTGTCCGCCTTTTTCCCTTTCTCTCTCTACTGTTTTTATTAGCTTCTCCCTTCTGTCCCTATTACCTGCTTCTTCCCCTCTTCGCAATAAACCTTCCCAACTTACTTAAATCAATTTTCCTTTCTCATCATCCCATATCCACAGACTGCCATTAATCCACATTCTGTCTTTCTCTATCCATACCGCGTTCCATCTCCTTCTTTTGCTTTATGCTCTCTGTTTCATCATTCACTTTCTTCTTCTTTCACTCCACGTCATATCATGCTCTATCCTTTCTTCACTTCCCTTTAAAGCTTTCTTCTTTCTGAAGATATTAACTTCTTCTCACTCCATATACCTCTTCCACGTGCACTTTCGCGCCAATTTCTCTGAATAGCTTTTCCTCTTCTCCTCTTCCTGCTTCACTATCCACTTTCATTTCTCTAATCATTATATTTCGACTACTGTTTGTCTTCCCTTCTATTTCTATTTTTCTTTCTATCTCTCTCAATTTTGATTTTATTCTCACATTTTCTAGAATATCGTTCACGTTTACTTCTTTTACTCCTCTGACTGATATTTTAACTTTCTCACTCTATCCTCCAAATTCTCATCATCGGATTTTCTCTCTTTTTCACTAATCTTTTGCTTTTTCTCGATGTCCTCCAACTGCTTCCAAACCTTATCTTTTTCTGGTTGTCACATCAACTCCCATTCTTCCCACTTTCCTCTAACTTTTTAAATTTCCTCCCATACCTCATCCCCTTGCCTTTACATGCCATTTACAATTATGTTTGTTTCTTATTTTAAACCTTTGATAAGAATTTCCAAGCTCTCCAGGTCAACTCTGCCCTTTTCCTTCTTTCTCTGTGGTGCAGACTTTTTTGAAAACTTTTTCCGAAACTTCTTATTTTCCTGTTTATTTCCCTTTTTTCCCGAGACCTTATACTGTCTTCCGTTTTACTGTCTTCCTGCCGCCATTTATCGAAAAGTTGTCTCGACCCTAAGCTACTAGATCTGGAATTTTTCAGCAACTCCCGATTCGTTGGCCTGCCTCGAGTCGTCCTGTCAGCTGAACCTTTCTTCTCCCCCCACCTAACTATCCCTGTCGCAGTCAACTGAACCTCGCTATCATCGTAACCAGTTCCGTCATCACCTGTACCCCTCCCTAATTCACTGGCTGCTACGAGACTCTCAGCTCCGGTGCTAACGTCTATCTGCTGCTGCACTCTGCCAAACCCGACTGGGCTCCTCATGGTCATGCTGCTCTACCTTACCGACCTGCTGTCCCTGTCATCATTCTCACCCTTTCGATCCTCTTCGACTAACCTCTAAATTAGCACTTTCAACAATCTTCCTAACCCTTTCAACCTCACAAAACACACCTCCACGCTCGTCATAAAAACCAAAAAAGATCTTGATTATAGCTCAAATCTAGGCTCTCCGAACATATACAGTCAGAACCGTGTGAATACTGAGAGTGAACGTGCGTAATGTGACGCATAGTGACGCAGTGATCCAACTAGGCTGTTTGTGTGCAGCGCTGTACAGCTATCCTACTAAAGTAGGTTATATTATCAGCCATGTATCTACCTAAAAGGGAAGATAATGTTAAACTTGTGTAAAATTATACCTTAAATAACGATCAATTATATTTTTCTAAAATCAACTTCCCTGTTGCATAAAAAGGCGTGAAAAAATTTGCAAGGAAGTGAACATGTATGGTCTGATAAAAAATCAGAAGAATGAATTTTCGGTGGTTAGATGAAGTACGGTAGTGATCAAGAAGAAGATAATCAGGATAATACATACCAAGTATGTATGGATAGCAGGATTCGTCAGTCATTTAATTTTCATTCTGTCTGGATAAAGAATCTATCTCGATTGGCCAGCAGAGAACAATTTATCATTGGTGCCCATACACTAATTTTTATCGGAAGGAAAGTTGATGGCAGCTACGATGAGCAGCTATCTTCCTATAAGTTCTGCCCTGAAGATGTTAAAGCAGCAAAGTGGTTTGCACTGAAATTTCGGAAAATAGCAAACTTCTTTTTCCTCATGAATACCTTGACTCGAGAGAGAAACTAAAAGAACCTCAGCAGCCACCAAGCCAAAAATTCGACATCACTTTGTATGACACGTTAATATCTGATGAGGATCATGCATACGTGCAAGATGTATGGACTGTGTTTAGTCATAAGAGTTTCGTTTTGTTTGAAAAGCTTTATGTGATGCTTATGATCTTGATCCTGCACAATTTTGCTAGAATCTTTTATCAATTTTTAAACTCCTGTGAAAAATAAGAAATAACCAGCTTTGGCCAAAACTTGCCAAATTTGGGAAAATTTTCCGAACTATGATAAAGTAGGTCCACATTCTTGTACACTTGTAAAGATGAGTTACCCAATGTACAAACGTTGGGAAACTATGGCTAATGATTCATTTCCGTTGTTTAACTATGGGCGATGAAACTTCTGTGAACTTCGGATTTTTATAACTTGTAAGCACAAGTTTTTGGACATAAAAAACTCATCGTTCTGGTCATCCTCCTCTAGGAATTTGAGCTTTAAACTGAATTTCAAATGGCTAAACAATTTTTCAGCCGATATTTTAGGATTATCGAGTCGTTTTAAAAAGAGCTCATCTTTCAGAAAAATTATCAAAGTTTTAAAAATGCCCATGTCATTTTTTGAAGGTCTCGCCTGCCTAAGAAATCTTGCGTATGCATTAGATATTTAAGGCTGACATCAGGAATTTTCAGGTATTACAAACACATCTTACTCAAGGAAGCTTGGTTGAGAATAAAAATTTAAAATACATGGGTAAGTTTTGTTGAGAATTGAAATTTAAGATACCCGGATGCTTTTAAAAAGGTCTTGTCGTACTAGACATTTATCATAGTTGTCTAGGCATTAAATACACCTTCCCTGATGAATTTTACTTAAAAATAGAAATTTTACATACCTGCATATTTTTAAAAAGGTCTCGTTACACTAAAAAATAATCCATTTCAATTATCAACCAAGCTTCCTTAAGGAAGATGCAATTTTAATACGTGGACAACCAGATCAATGTTTAGTGCTACCCGACCTTTTTATGTATCATCCAGGTATGCTAAATTTCATTTCTTAAAGAAACTTCCTTGGGGAATATGTATTTTTTATACCTGGACAACCGGGGCGCATTTTTAATATGACAAGACCTTTTTAAAATCATCCCTGTATTTTAATTTCAATTATCAACCAAGATTTCTCGGGAAAGATGTTTTTTTAATACGTGGACTACCAGGAGTAATTTTTAGTGCAACGAGTCCTTTATAAAATCATCTAGGTATTTCAAATTTTAACTCTCTACCAAGCATTATCGAAAAAAATGTATTTTTAATAACTGGAAAAGCATGAGTAATTTTTGGCAGGATGAGTGCTTTTTAAAATCATAAAGGTATCTTTAATTTCAGTTTCTTACTAAACTTCCTCAGGGTGCTTTTACTTTTAGTATCTGGACTACCAGAAATAATAATTAGCATGACAAGGCCTTTAAAAACACCAGCGGGTATTTGAAATTGCATTTCTCAATAAAAAATCTTTGAAAAAGATGTACTCTGAATACCTTAAACGCCAGGATTGATACTCAGAACAGTAAAACTTTTCAATTACTATAATTTTCTAATAATTTGTATGTGTATTTTTGTTATTCAATAATTTTCAGTATTTTCAATAATATTTTTAAAAAAGTACATTTTAGCGGTTTAATTCATTAACCTTTAATAGCAGAGGATCCGAATGTAAAACCACCTTCTCCCATTCGTTTACGCGATGAAAAGTATTTTGCATCAAAGTTAATAAGTTAAAAAAATATATCGCAAGTAAGTTGCCTAAAAAGTTTCAATTAAGTCTATGATTAATTAAAAATTCAAAAGTCTATTTCTTTCCTATCATAACTATTGGGTTGGCAGGTATAAAAAGGTAAATCGATACTAGTATCTTGCACCAATCTGTTTACGCAACAAACCTTATATAAAAATAAAGATATTTATATTTCGAACATAATGATATAAGTTTCTCTGTGAAAATCTGTTCTGAATTCCGGTTTTCGAATTTTAAAACGCGAAATATTGTTGCAATTGGAGATGTGCGATAGAAAAGGACGTGGTATTGCAGCCGCGCATAGCTCGACGTCCAAGAATTTGGCAATTCCATTTTGTTTTTTTTTTATTTAAAACAAAAACAAAATTTGTGCGGAATTGTGCCGTAAGCGATTTAAAAAAATCAAAATTTAAACCAAAATTCACAAAAGAACCTTTTTTGTGACATTGTACACAAAAATGTACAAAATGTAAATTTCGGAAATCTGATAGTTGTGCTTTCTACTCAGGTCTATATTTTCGAGGAAAATCTAAAAATTATGCTTGGTTGTGATATGCGTCCAATTTGGAAATTCGCATTTTGACATTTTTTTAATTTCAAAAATTATTCTGATGATAAAGAAACTAGTATTTATCAATAAATATGGTCGTAAGTGAAATGTATGGTGGACGATAATTTTTTTGGACGTATAGCGCAGCCCAGAAAAACCTTTATATTTCCGAAATTCACATTTTGAAAGAATTTGGGTTTAAAAAATTAATTTTAGTTATGATGGGAAAAAAAGACAACCCAACGCTTACATATTCTGCAAGCTTCATTCTCTCGATTAGTACATAGTTTGCTCAATAAACGAAGCATTGCAATTTTTTTGAAAAAGACATTTTTGAATTTTTAATTAATCATAGCTTTGATTGAAATTTTTTAGGTAACCTACTCGTGACATATTTTTTAACATATTAACATTGATATAAAATGCTTTTCATTGCGTAAACGAATGGGTGAAGGTCGTTTTATATTCGGATCTTAGACCATAAGATGTATACTTTTTTCACCATAGGTTGCATCACTTTGAAAAAGACATTAACTTTATTTACCGACCTTTAGATTATTTAATAATCGCTTATCATTTTTCTATTTCAAATTGCATGGTAAAATGACTATGCCCTGAAGTTGCCGATTTTCGGATAAAATTATATTCTGAGAAATCGCTTTTTGGCAAATCGATACCCTACCTTGAAAAATAACTGAGGCGATTTCTCAAGATAGCTAAACTTTTTAAAACTCACGTGCGAAAAATTGTTTGTAAGAGAAAAAAGTGTAACTAAGATTATTAGCAGTGTGTTAGATGCCTGAAATAAAAGATTTTGGATATACAGTACACATAAGTCCAGGACTAAAATTCGGTATAAAGAGATAAAATTTCCTTATACCGTAGCTGAAACGTAACAAAACGTTTTGAGTATTATGTTCGCAATGATATAATGAGGCTGCGTTTGCGAAGCCGAACACTAAGATATCCAGAATTGCAATTAATTTGTTCACGAATGAAATGTAATCTGTTAAAAAAAAATCTTTTTCTTTTCTTACTCCATCAAATCAGAGAAATATAATTTATATAATATAATATGATTTATAACTTTAAACCGTATCTTCAAACACAAAGAATGACAAATGTGTTAGTATGTTAGCTTCTAGTCCATATATACCGAAACATCTTGTGGAAAATCCTTGAGTGAAACTTTTGACGAAATTCGGCGTAAAGCAGCTTTCTCATTTTCGGTAAAATGCGGATAATTATTGGAACACTGCTTTTCACCCTATTAGCTGTTTCATCTAATTGTTTGGGTGAATATATATCGTAATATAGTGTTTAATAATGTTACATTTATACTCGTATAATAATTATTATATATAATATTTTTATTTTAATGATATATATATAATTATTATTATAATAAGTATTGGTATTATATAATTAATATTATCGTATATATCGTATTTTATGATCATGGGTAAAGTTTATGTTAAATATAACAAAAAATAAGTTCTTAACTTTGAGTTGGTAGGGTAAAGCCGGAGTACAAATATCAGTAAATATCGACGTTGCATTGCTTAAAGTTTAAATAAAATAACCGGAACACGTGTAAACTAAAATTTGTTTAAAAGTATATTGAATCATAAAAATGCGTGAAATTGCTCAATATTTTAAGTATTAAAATTCAATTAATTGTAATTCTTCTTGCAGATCCAGTTGCTCTTGCTGAAATATTTCAGCGTCACGAACATCTCCAACCTATTAGTCATGGTATATATTACTACTCAATAGACATTGATGATTTTAGGAACATTACACCAGAAAAGTTTAGACGCTTACAAAGAAAAGTAAATGGTTTCGTCATTGGAGTGAATATACTTGGTTACCTTTTTCCAATATATGATATTAATCATACACCGGTCATAGCGCGTCCAAATAACATGAACACTACTGATAATACTCCTTTAAGCCAAGAGGAACTTCGTCTAATACCGTACTATGACCTAGAACCTGTTAATATTGTTCCAATATAAGAAGAAAATTAACTTCATTAAGACAATGTGTGACAAGGACACTACTAATTTAGGCCAATAAATATGTCAATCGAATTCAGTATACTTTGCATCCAGAATCAAATAAAAAAATTAAATGTACATTACTGAAATAAATACTTACATTGGTTTAAATTAGATTTTAACATTTAATGATGCACATTATATATATGCGTGTAAATAATTATTATAATAATATGAATATAATAAGATATAATTTCGTTTGAAGAACATTCTATTTTGGTAGAACCTTTATTCAAACTCTAAGCACATGTTGATATAGTTTATTACATGACATTGTTTCTTTAATTACACATACAGTAATGTGTAAAAGTTTCTAATAAAAAAAGCAGTGAATAACCAAAGTGTTATATATCCGCCCAAAAAACACAACAATTTTTAAAAATTTTTTTTACCACGATAAAGCATCTGTAATTTTTGAACCATCAAAAAGATGCATATTTTTATCCTCTTTAAAATAATCGCGACATGATCCATTTTTAAGGAGCCTTTCAGAAGTTATGACGTTTTTGGTTCAAGACACCGCTATTTTCAAGTCTGATTATCTCCAAATCTATGCACTGCAAAAAAAGGTCTTAAAAGAAAGATGTTTGTTTTTACATGTAGAATATGGATCTACTAAAAAATATCATTTAGAAATTTTCGCGCTTATTTCAAAGAGGATAAAAATACGCATCGTTTTCATCTAACTTTTAAAAAATCCGCCTAGTGCTACAAAAATTACAGAATTTTTTTCGCGTTCAAACAAATCATTGGATTTTTTTTAAGAAACATGCTTTTTGGACAAATATTTAAAAACTGAATATTGACTGTCTATGCCAGATACTTTTGCACAAAACTGTATACTAGGATATACAACAGCAAGTCCTTGGGTAGAAATCCCTTCATAAACCATAAAAATTATTTTAAATAAAAGTAAAGTTTTAAATAAAACGCATACGGAAAAATGAATTAAAAAATATGAACAGAAGATAATATTCCTATTTATTTGATGTAGATATTTTACAATATATTGTAATTCAATCGATTAAATTGATCGATGTAAAATAATTGAAGAATTCTTGACATTTTGAATGGGGTCTAAATTTCAAATTAATTTATAAATTATTCTTCAAATTTCTTAATATCTGTTGATATGTATTGAATACTTTATTATACTTTTACTTGTTAAAAATTTGTAATTATATTGTACCTTAGTTTTAACAAGGAAGTTAGTTTTCAATGCATCTATTTACAAACGTTAAATACAAAAATGTTAAATATCAAACATTTCGGAATAAATTGTTATCGTTTTTCAACCATGCAATGTTAAAACGCTTAAATTTAAGTAAATACAAAGCTTATCAATTTATGTTTCTTTAGATTATTCGATGTTTGGTTTGTGTCGATGGTTATGGGGCGTCAGCTTAGTTTGCTCTCTCAGCTATAAATTTCCTTCAGTGAATGTACAAATAACTGATGATGCAACATGCTTTATTACGTCTTGAAAAATTATATAAATTTTTACACTGCCAAATAAAGAGTATTCTAATCACTTTAAATTGTATAAATATCATAAACCTATGCTCATTTCTTCCTTGAAAGCGGAGATATACTAACTTATAAAATACGAATATCTCAACAACAAAACAAACCAGCACCGATTTAATCCGTCGTTATAAATGCGTAAAATAATTTAGAATGACATATGCAATCGTATATTACACTCTAGCGTAAAAATATATGCTAAAAATTTGGTATAAAATTTATTGCTGAAACTGTTAACTAAATTCAGAATAAATCAGTATTCTATATTATGACAAAATGCGGATCCTTATTGTGACAGTTTTCTTCACCTTAATAGCATTTTTCGCTAATTGTATTAGGAATTATGAAATAAGTGTTAAATTGTATAATTAAAAATGAATAGAACATAATTTATGTGGGACAGATATTCCATATTGCAAGTTGATATGGTCTTAAATATCCTCCTCGTTTGGGTTGCACGGTCATCAAAGTCATTATAGGCAATGATACCAAGATAATCGGGGAGTTCTCTTAGGAGAGAGTGAGAGAGTTCTCGGAAAATAGAAAGAGAGGTAATGGAGAAATAGTCCCAGACCTTTTTGACCACTGGCAAGTTCGCCCTGACGGGAGCGTCGCTAAAAAAATGGTCACTCTTCCCTGCGGACACCAGTGGTTTTGTTTTTGACCAAGGTGGCTTCGTATTTGGCCAGGAATTGTTCCAGTCGGGCCACGCTCTTTGGGTTCTTCCTTTCGGCTGGTAGGGAGAGTTATATAGATCCTACGACAGCCTGGTGTTTTTATCAAATATTTCCATGCTTGGAGCCCGTCCATGGTCCAAAAAAAGGAAGAAAAAAAGTAGGGTTAGGATCCAGCCGATTACAGCTGGGATGCCAGGCGTATCAGCGAAACGGAGGAGCTGGGATTCCAACCGATCCGTAAATGGAGGAAAAAGGATTAAAGATAGGTAGAAGGTATATATTAAGTAATTTGTTTGAATAACAAGGTTTATTTTATTGTATTAAACACTGTCTATTATTCACTAGGGAGACTCGTAGTTTATTTGTGCTGACGCAAAGTGAGAGGTCGCCCAAGTCGTGATAGTACTAGGGGTGCCTAAGCTAGTTCAGCGTGTGTCAGTTATTTAGAGAGAGAGAGAAGTTCCGCTCTCTGCCGCATAGCGCGTGAGGGGCGTTCGCGAACCATGCAGGGTTGCCCAGAGCTGATGTCCAGCCGCGGAAGTGAGATAGAGAGAGGGAATAAGTTTTGGTCGAACTGTGTTTCGCAATAAGTTTGGTCTAGACCGAGCGGTATTCCGACCCGGGGAGGTTGCTTAGAACTAACAGCGGATGTACAGCCGTTAGCCCTATTGATCAGAGCGGTATTCCAGCCTTCATCGTTCTGCTCTTTCGTGGCGGTGCGCGCCTTTTTAAACCTGCCGTGCCCCGTAAGAGTTGGCCAAAGTGGGAAAGGATCGGGTGGTGGGAGATGCGTGCGCTTGAGTTTGAATAGCGGTAGATGGTATTTCGCTCTCTCTCTTCTTTCTGTCTGACTTTTTAGCATCTAATACTCTAATATCTAGAATGGTTGTCCTTCGAATGGATAAACGTCGTATGCGAGACTGATTCTCGTCCTATGCGAGTCGCGTATAACAAAGTATTAAAATTCAATATTTTCTAAAGACCCCTATTTTACGCGAACAACATAATCACATAATATCTGAAAACTGAATACAATCCGAAATCTTTGAAAACTTAAAGATTTTTATCAGCAGAAAAAAATGCTTCCTAAGCAATTATTTGTGTTTACAGTACCAGATGTAGTTTCTGATGTGATCCAGCGTCATAGACGTCTTGTACTTATTAGTCATGGTATTTATTTTTTTGGATCTTTACGTTCTATGATTGAAACTTTAATTCGAAGTACTTTTGAATGTTTAAAAGCAAAACGGAATGGTTTCATTCGGTCCAGGAATATCTTCAACTAAAATACAATATTGTTTATCTTCTGAAGTCTGATCGAAAAATTACACGCGTAATTGTCAATTTCAGTAAAAATTGAATGTGTATTATTAAATCGAATAAATATGTTGATTTTTCACATACTGCTTGCACTAAATTTTCATTGAAGCAGCACCACACCAATATTCTTCGGATATGCCCCTTCACCCTGTTCAAACTATAGTGTGGGGAAGCCGTTCTCGAAAAAAATGTCTTTAATATAGTTTGAAGAATCAAAATATTATTATTGATCGTATTAAAAAAGAGAAAAACAAAGATTTTTATCGAGAAAACTGAAAACACAAAACAATTGTTTAATAGAAAATGTTTGATTACTGACAGCACTTTTTTTATCACTTCTCACAACATTTTTCAATATCATGGCACTTTATTGCATAAAAACCTACTTTCTCAAAAACAAGATTTTGTGGACCATAAAGGCAGTATTTTAAAAAATTTACCATAAACAACCATACAACATTTTAAAATTATTTACCTTGATAAATCTCGGAACCTTTTCTAAGTGCTTCTTAAAGCTAAATTGATAAATAATAATAAATAAAATAAAGCATATATGTCAATCCCATAAAATAATGTTATTTTATGTATTATTTTATTATGTAGTAATTTTCTGGTGTTTAGATTCCGGCATTTTATAATTCAGAATTCATAATTTTCATGAAATTTTCCAATTTAAAAATTTTAAAATAATTTCGAGAATTATCTAATTTAACTGTTTTTTTTTAAATGCAATTTTCATGTTTCAAAAATTTTATTTTGATAGATTTCTTAGTTTGAATTTGACAGAACAGAATAGAATGTAACACAAGCTTTACTTAACCATCCTTTCTTTTCTAAATTCAAATAGCAAGATACTTGCATACGCTGATCGCTAATTTAAATTCAAATTATATAAGGAAGTTTACCGTCCCAGCACTTTTCCGCGATCTAAGTACGCATTCAAATAGGCTTAACCCAAAGTGAAATTAAGCATGTGGAATGCTTAGGTCAATTTAAGCCCTTAGTTAGAATATCGACTATGGTATACAGGTTTCTCTGTTAATTTTAAGGCCCCCTGATTTTCGTTAAGTATAAGAACAGCATCTTTTCCGTCGACGCCAATTTTAGTTAAGAAGTTCTTTCGATGTATTGCTTCTTTGACTGTTCCTGTTAATACCATATATTCTTCTTCTGTCCTGGATAATGCTACTGTACGATGTTTCCTGGCTTCCTATCTGATAGCTGACCTACTCATTTTAAAAAACGTATCCTGTAAAGGAGCGCCGATTTTGTGGACCACCATCCCAGACAGCATCTACTAGGCGTTTCAAATTTTCGTTATTTTTGCTAAAAACGATTCCGTAATCCATTGTTCCATTTAGATATCAAGAATGAGTTTAGTAGATATCCAATGATTTGAGTTGCAGTAGTCATTTAATGAAATAAAAAAATAACTTATTAATAACTTAAAAAATAACTTAAGGAGCTAACTGCATAAGCGATATCTGGACGAGAAGTGTATCCAGATACATGGTAGAGCCGACTAAATTCCTATAAGGATCATTCTCCATGAGTTTCTGCAAAGGTTTATCTAGCTTCATTAATTTCTTACTTGGATCCATTGATGTTGCAACTATTTTTGAGTCCTCAATCCCATCGTGATCCAGTACCTCCTTAATATATCGTTTTTCACACACGGTGTGTAAAATGATGTAAAATGAACGTAATAACCTCCTAATGTTTTGTGCGAAATATGTCCTCAACTGTCAAATTTTGACATTATCTTTTTCGAACAGATTCGATTTTCTAAATCAATCAGATACCAGGGTAAGCCCAAGGGAAAAAAGATTTTTGATGTGTTGTGGGAACTCACATTAAGCGAATCTCAGTCCCAGCCTCTCGCGATAGGTGGGAGGGTACTGTATTATGATTTATAAGTTTGCATGTAAACTGTCTGCAAGAAAATCACCTGTTTGCTTTCTTGTAAATGCACTACGGTGATATTGTTTTATGCAGCTAAAGATTCATTAGGAATAGTAACTATTAATAAGAGTATCTTTAATAATCGATGAGATCATCGGTGGCTTAGAAGGTTAGGCGCTGGGTCTTCATGTTAGAATTCCGAGGTTTGATCCCTGACCTTTGACCTTTTTATGTATACTTTTACCGTATTTTTAGTCGTTAAAATTCTACTTAAATCTGTAGGTCCCTCTTCATGCACTTGGCTGAGCTCGTATGTGCATAGTGAAGCAAAAAAGAAATCAGGTTCACGTACTTAATAAGGCATATGTTATAGGCATACTTATACATTAGTGTACAAATTAAAAAATAAATTTGTAGGTTCAGTGACGCTATATTTTTCCAATGCATTTTAGCCTGCTGAACTTAAGAGTGTCTCCTGAACAGAAAATTTTCCACGGTCCTATACATAAACCTGCCTAGAAACTAAGTTCGCCAACTGCTGGGCTCTACTCTCGTCAGTCATGTAAGCCACATGAGTCTTCATGCCGGTTTGGCTTAAACTGCTTAAAGGATCCTGTACGTTTTCCGGTACAGAAACCGGTACTTTAAATTTCTTTGTAAAGAATGAACCTGCACAGAAAATCAGTTTCAATTTTCTTCCCAACGGAGTGTATGCAGGTCCCTTTACAGGATCATAAACAGTATCTTTCACCAAGTTCCCGTACCTTAAACGTGTACAGGAACATGCGCAGGATTCCCCGAGGTTCATGTACAGATTGAACCTGTCGTGCAGAGTATTGTCTCAATTTCGAATAAGCCCATTCACAGATTTGTCTGTAATGACAGTTTTCAAAGAGCAGATCAAGTTGGATATGCTTGTGGAGCTTCTAGGAATGTTCTAGGTTTCCAGCGAGAAGTGAAGCGGTCGCACTTCGAGAATGAAAATGCTGCCTACAATGGACCACCCTATATGATGCGAATCCAGCATTTTTTTTCAATTTGGGAGTGACGTAACCGATCTAAATAAAACTTCTTAAATTTTAAGTATATGTCAATAATGATGTAAACCCCAAATATCAGGTAAAAATACTGATCATCTTATGAGATCTTGCAATATACGTGCAATATACTGAAAAAAATTGTAGTGACGATATCTCCATAACGATTAGTCGCAAGAAGATTTAAAAAAAAATCAAAATTTAGTAAAGTATTAGGAACATAATGAGTTTCGAGTATCATTGCGATATTTTTTAAATTAATAAATTATTTAATTAAAAAACTATTTAAACAATTAAATGAAAATTTTGAGTAGGCAGTTGAAGCAGATTGGTTTCAGGAGGTGAATATTCTAGAGCATGTCAGATTCAATATTCGAAGATAAAAATGTAGGACAACTGATAAAATCGATAAATATTTTCAAAAATATCGAGCGCAAAAAGAAAATTTGAACCGGTATGTCAGATGTTGCCGCTGCGTGCAACAATGACCAGTGCGGTTTTCAAAATATTGATCGACTTCATAAGCCGACCAGAAATTTTATTTTTGAATTTGAAATTAGTCTCGATGTACATTATTTCAGGCTTTACATTGATCAAATCCAAATGACAACTCGAAATTGATTTTTTTTTCACCTGAAGCGTGGGTTAGATATCGCAAGAACTTTGGAATTAAACCTTTTGCTTTTTCAATATTATTATATGCTTCTGAATTCTTGATTTAGATAAGCTTTAAGTACTTGGTGGAAGAAGAATTAAAGCATACATTAGTAAATTACAAAAGATGTGTATTCATATATTAATATTATCGTTAAGCCTTAAACGTGCAGGGTTAAATGTGTAGATTTAAGCGTGTAGAGTTTAATGTCGATAGTTTTTTCGTATAAAGTTCAACGTGTAGACATTAATGTGCCCAGTTTAATTTGTAGAATTCTCTATTAGAAAAATGTATATCTTGACAGTACCTAACATGTGAAGTTATATGTGCAGAGTTTAACGTGTAGAATTTATTTGTTTTGACTTTAATACTCGTGCTTTCAAATTTTGGAGGTTAGCGTGAAAAGATGAAGGTTCAGGGTTTTTGAGTAGATATTTTAATATGTACAGTCCTAACAAATTTATTTATATAACGTTGGAGAATTAAGCGTGGAGACTTGCATGTGTAGATTTAAATTTGTACACTTGACGATTACACTTAATGTGCAGATGTTTATAGATCATATAATGTGCAGATGCGATGTGTGTAGTATCGAACGAGCCCCAATTGTATAGTTTTGTGTATAAAAATCCAATTGATTTCGATCAAACCTACTGGAAAAGTTTTCTCGTGATGAAAGACAAGTAACGTAATTTTCTCTAAAAAATTAAGGGGGTAAACCAAGCCTACATGAATAAAAAAATTACAAGGAAGTAAACCACCCCTACAAATTTTTAAAGGTGTTGAAAATTTCTAAATTTATAGGAGAAAAATTAAAGAAAAAAGACAATTCGGAAGATAATTTTATGACAAAGGAAGTAAGATGAAGTCCATTCAATAAGAATAAAAAAATTTTGCTGGGATAACCCACCCCTAAATATTTTTGAATGTGTTGAAATTTCTAAATTCGTAGGAGAGATATTGAAATTATATATTTTTTGCACTTAAGATAAAATAAAGTTGTGTTTCGACAAAAAACTTTTTTCCAAATGAACGGCGATAGCTAACCCTAAATCCTTTTTATCTTTTGTCTAGGATGATATATACTTGCTATGCATAAAGACAATTGGGAAGATAGTTTTGTTACAAAGGAAGTAAAATAGAGTTCATCCAACATGAATAAAAAATTAATCGGGCGTAAACCACCCATCAGTTATGTATATAATTTTAAAATCAGTTTAAAATCGAGCAAAAAAATCGAAAAAAAAGATCATTGAAGAGGGTCAGTACCCCTCAACTATTTTTGTACAAAAAATCATTAAAAAGCATACATATTTTATAGACAAAAATAATACGTTATCTTCAAATTTGCAACCTTTTGAATTCTAGACAGTATATCGAAAATTTATTCCTCCAACATTGAAGAATAATAATATTCGTCAAAAAAGTGTGTGAAATATAATGATTTATTACAGCAAGAACATCAAATCACAGCGATATTCATAAAACCTAATATGTCACAATGTATTTTACGAGAATCATTGTAGCTTAGTTGCGCCGGATTTTGGAATTTATCTTATTTTTCTGAAATATATCCGCTTTTGTGCCATTAATATTTAGAAAGATTAGTATATCTTGGCAAGCTCAATTGATTATACACCCAAGACTGAAGCTTAATAA
>JAAAKG020013711.1:0-20805 GCA_010014905.2 Druon quercuslanigerum | reverse complement strand
TATTGTTATTTTAAAATTAGGCAATAATTTTTAAATTTTAAACATTTTAAATATTGTTTTTTCATTATTGTATTTGTAATGAATCAAACATATTTATAAAAAACTGTAATTTTTAAATTCAGGAATTCTCTAAACGGGATTTTTTATAATTCGACAATTTTCTGTCGGGAATATTATTCTTCGGGAATTTTCCAATACGGTAATATTATTAACTGTCGGGAATTTTATTTTTTGAGAATTTTATAATTGGGGATTTTTCAATCTGGGATTTTTATTTTTCGGCTATTTTATTATTCGCGAATTTTTCAATTCGGGAATTTTACAATGTCGGGAATTTTATTTTTCGGGATTATTTTAATTCGGTAATATTATAAACTGACGTGAATTTTATCATTCGGGAATTTTATATTTAGGGATTTTCATTATTCGGGAATTTTCCAATTCGGTATTTTTATTTTTGGACAATTTTATTATTCGCGAACTTAATTATTTGGGAAGTTTCCAATTCGGAAATTTTACAGTGTCGGGATTTTTTTCGGAATTTCGGGATTTTTTATAAAAAAAATACTAAATAGTCCAAATAAAAATTAACGACAGTTTATAATATTACCAAATTGAAAACTTCCTGAATAATAAAATTCACGACAGGAAATTGCCGAATTATAAAATATTCGAATTGGAAAATTCCCGAATTCAAACAATTACACTTTTTTATAAATATATTTGATTGATTACAAATAAAATAATGAAATTTTATTTAATATTTTTATATTTATTGAAGTTTCGAAAAATATTGTTTAAATTTAAAATAACTATAGGTACTTTTAAAAAAAATGTTAATTATTTTTATTTTAAATTCAAGCAATAATTTTTAAAATTTAAACATCAGGAATAATTTCAAAAAAATTTGATTACTGTATTTGTAATAAATCAAAAATATTTTTAATTCGGGAATTTTACAATTAGGATAACTTATAATATTCGCCAATTTTATTTTATTTATTTACTTTATATATTTTTTATTTTAGAAAATTTTATGACGGGAAATTTTATTTTTCGGAATTTTTCCAATTCGGTAATATTATTAAGTGCCGGGAATTTTTTATTTGAGAAGTTTATTATTCGGGATTTTTCCAATTCGGGATTTTTATTTTTACTTTTATTTTTACTTTTAATATTCGGCAATGTTACAACTCGGTATTTTTATTTTACGGCAATTTTATTATTCGGGATTTTTATTATTCAGAAATTTAACAATTCGGTATTTCTATTTTTCGGCAATTTTGTTACTTACAAATTTTATTATTTTAGAATTTCACAACTCGGTATTTTTATTTTTCGATATGCCGGGAATTTTATTTTTCGGAATTTTTCTAATTCGTTAATATTATAAACTGTCGTGAATTTTATCATTCGGAATTTTCCAATTCAATATTTTAATTTTTCGTCAATTTTATTATTCGCGAATTTTATTATTTGACAATTTTCCAATTCGGGAATTTTACAGTGTCGGGAATTTTTTTCGGGATTTTTCATAATTTATAAAAAAAATTATATATCGTCCCAATAAAAATTCACGACAGTTTATAATATTACCAAATTGGAAAATTTCCAAATATTATTATTCCCGGAAATTAATAATATTAACGAATTGGAAAATTCCCAAATAATAAAATTCCCGACAGAAAATTGCCGAATTATAAAATATCTGAATTGGAAAATTCCCGAATTTAAACAATTAAACTTTTTTATAAATGTGCTTGATTGATTGCAAAAACAATAATGAAATTTCATTTAATATTTTTTTTATCCAATTCTTCTTGAATTTTACAGTGTTGGGAATTTTATTTTTCGGGATTATTCTGTCGCCCGAAAATTAAGATTCAATCTGTATGTAATTTTATATTATAAACAAAATTATTTATCTGATAATTATTAAATGACTTGATAAAATTAAAAGCATTAAACAATTATTTTATCAATTTAAAAAAATGCAAATGAAAGAGGGTTATTTCAATTATAAATAAACTTTCATTAAACAAAACATATGTAACATTCAATAACTAACCTTAAATTGAATACCATATTTATGTTACTTAATCGAGAAAAATGAAGATTAAATCTTTGTTATCTAATATCGTAAAAAAATTAATTAGCTAATAAGTTAGTATTTAGTTTATAAGATAAAAAGTATTAAACAATTATTTTCAGTCAATCATTCAAATAATTTTCATTCTACATTTTTCAGAAAATTCCAGGAAAAATAAAAATATATTCGCAATTAATTTTCAAGTAATTTTCACAAAAATAACGTAACTGAAATGAAGGCATTTTAAATATTCACAAACTTTTATCATAAAAATTACGAAGAATATTAAATTACATAAACTAAAAGTAAATAATAAATTTACTTTACTTAATTGAAAGAAATAACAACTGAATCTTCATGTAATTTAATATTGTGAAAAAATCAGGTCATAATTATTTAATGTATTTATAACGTAAAAAGGATTAAACTCTAGTTTTCATTTATATTTGAAATCATTTTTGTGCTACTTTTTATTTCCAATTTTTACTTTCATTTCTGAAAATTTGATTTATTAGAAACCTTTTATACTTATTTCAGAAGAAACTAAAATACATTAGCATATAAATCTAAAAATTGAATGTAGATGTTTGAATGTAAATAAACTTTTATTATGAAAATTATACCCACTATTTATTTATATAACTTTCGTCTAATTAATCAATTTATGTTACCTAGTTTTAAGAAACTAAATTTTAATCGACATTCAATTTATTATATTTAAAAAATTATTTAGCTGATAATTAATTATTTTACAATATGAGAAGCATTTAACTCTAAATTTAACTGAAGCATTCAAATAATCTTTACTTAATATCTTTTTTCAAATTTGAGGTCTCATTTCTTAAAATTTGATTAATTGATAACATTCTAAACTAGTTTCAGAAATCATAAGTTTTAATATAATAAATTAACAGTTAATCAGTTCAAACCATAAAAAGCATTAAAACGCCATTTTCATTGAATCACGGGGGTGTAGGATATATTCTGCGTGGAAAAAGAAAAAATATATTTTGTGCAGAAAATGTTTTGCACCGGAAAAAAGTAAAAGTCTTAAACAATATTAAATTCTGTGAAGGAAATATTATGCGTAGAAAAAGTTTCGCGTAGGAAAAATGTAACTGTAATGAATTCTGTGCAGAAAATATTTACTGTAGGAAAAGTATAACGGAAAAATATAATAGTATTAAACAATAAATAATTCTGTACTGGGAATATTTTGTGTAGAAAATTTTTTGTGCCGGGAAAAAATATAATTATTTAAAAAAATTAAATTCTATGTAGGAAATATTCCGTGTAAAAAAAAATGTTGTGTAGAAAATATTTGGTATAGAAAATATTTAGTGTAGGAAACATGTTATCAGTGTACGGTGTGTGCAATAGATTTTTTGTAGAATAAACTTGTGTAGGAACGGATGATACCAGAAAGTAAAATGTTTAAACAATATTAAATTCTATGTATCAATTATTCTGTCTAGACTAAATTTTGTGTATGAAAAATATAACAGTATTAAATTTTTCGTAGGTAATATTTTGTGTAGAAAATGTTTTGTAGAGGAAAAAATAACATTTTTAAACAATATTAAATTCTGTGTAGAAAATATTCTGTCCAGAAAAAATTTTGTGTAGGAAAAATTTAACAGTATTGCATTCTGTGTAGGAAATATTTTTCGTAGGAAAGATATAACGAAACAATATAATAGTATTAAGCAATAAATAATTCTGCACTGGAAATATTTTGTGCTGAAAATATTTTGTGCCGGAAAGAAATAAAATTATTAAAAAGTATTCAATTCTATGTAGGAAATATTCTGTGTAGCAAAAATGTTGTGTAGGAAAAATATGATCAGGGTTCGGTGTGTGCAATATATTTTGTGTAGAATAATCTTGTGTAGAAACGGGTGTTATCATAAAATCAATTTGTTAAACAATATTTAATTCTGTGGGGGAAATATTTTGTGTAGACAAAATTTTGTGTGGGAAAAATATAGCAGTAGTCAATTTTCTGTAGGTAATATTTTGAATAGAAAATATTTTGTGCCGAAAAAAATAAAATTATTAAAAAATGCTAAATTCTATGTAGGAAATATTCTGTGTAGAAAATTTTTTACGTAGGCAATATTTGGTATAGAAAATATTGTGTAAGAAAAATATGATCAGTGTTCGGTGTGTCCAATAGATTTTGTGCAGAATAAACTTGAGTAGGAATGGGTGTTACCTGAAAATCAATTTGTTAAACAATATTCAATTCTATGCGGGAAATATTTTGTGTAGACAAAATTTTGTGTAGGAAAAATATAGCAGTATTCAATTTTCTGTAGGTAATATTTTAAATAGAAAATATTTTGTGGAGGAAAAAAATAAAATGATTAAACAATATTAAATTCTGTGTAGGAAATATTCTGTGTAGAAAAAATATTGCATACGAAAAATGTAACAGTATTCAATTCTTTGTAGGAAATAGTTTTTGTAGCAAATATTTTTTGCCGGAAAAAATAAAATTATTAGAAAATATTAAATTCTATGTAGGAAATATTCTGTGGGGAAAAAATTTTGTGTAGGAAATATTTGGTGTAGAAAATATTTAGTGTAGGAAAAATATGATCAGCGTACGTTATGTGCAATAGATTTTGCGTAGAATAAACGTGTGTAGGAACGGATGATAAGAGAAAGTAAAATCTTTAAACAATATTAAATTCTATGTGGGAATTATTCTGTCTAGACAAAATTTTGTGTGGAAAAAATATAACAGTATTAGGTTTTGTGTAGGTAATATTTTGTGTAGAAAATATTTTGTTGAGGAAAAAAATAAAAGTATTACACAATATTAAATTCTGTGTAGGAAATATTTTGGGTAGAAAAAATATAACTGAACAATATAATAGTATTAAACAATAAATAATTCTGTACTGTAAATATTTTATGTAGAAAATATTTTGTGCAGAAATATTCTGTGTAGAACAAATATTGCATAGAAAAAATTTAACAGTATTCAATTCTTTGTAAGAAATACTTTGTGTAGCAAATATTTTTTGCCGGAAAAAAATAAAATTAATAAATAATATTAAATTCAATGCAGGAAATATTCTCAGTAGAAACAATTTTGTGTAGGAAAAATATAACGGAACAGTATAATAGTATTAAATAATAAATCTTTCTTAACAGGAAATATTTTGTGTAGAAAATATTTACTATATGAAAAATATGATCAGTGTACGTTATGTACAAAATATTTTGTGCAGAATAAATTTGTGTAGGAACAGCGTTTTGCCATTAAAAAAAAGTAATACAAATGCATAATTAGTTTTTAGTTCTTACATTTACGAGTCCTACTTGAAACACTGCAAGACCGTCTTCTTTTGCCTGAGCATTCTCATATGTTTTGTAGTCTTTCTTATAAAAATGCAGGTGCATCTCCATATCCGCGCTAAAGAAAAAAAAATTACATAAAATATAATATCGAACGTTTTGTCAGTGTTAATTTCAGTAAAAATATCAATAGAATATTTTTGACTTACGGAGTCATTTCTTTCATATCAGCATCATACTTTAAGGGCTCACCATCTCCACCATCCTTGCGGTTAAAATAAAAATTATTGGTATTGTTTCTTTAGTAACTGTTGCATTAAGTAGTCTACACATATAAGTTAGTGAAAATTTTACTAATTGATTTAGTAATTGAATCTTTGTCTAAGGAAGCAGTAATATTTTATCATTTCGCGACTGAGATAGTAAAAATCACAAGATAATTTTTTTAACTTAAATCAAATGAGCTGTCGGATCGAATAAGGGAACATAAACTTATTTCGCCGGGAGTGGGACGACCCCTAGAGGATTTGTAAAACATTTTCGGATTTTAATAATTAAAGACTACATCTAGATGTAGAATTTTGTTCCTTTTTTTTCTTCAGGCAAACGGTTTTCTAATTAAAGCCAAAAAACTGAATTTGTTGGAAAAATCAATTTTAATTCGTTTTTCACTTCAACTAGTGCTCAGTCATTCAGTTTTTAGTATTTTAAAATAAAATATTTAGTGAATGTATTTCGAAATGTCCTTCTTCTGAAAAATGAAAAGTAATTCAAAGATTTACTTAAAAAAAATATTGTACATTTTTTTTATGCGTCGCGCTTATCTGACTTCTCTAACTTCTAGCGTTTCGTTTATTAAGCGAGTTTTGAGCAATAAAAAAACTTCCAGCCAAAAAGTTGTGAATAACAGTACAAAGAAATTTTCTGTAAAATTTTAGCCCAATTAAATTGATATTCAAGAAATTATCAACGTCTCAATTCAATAGCGGCTGGGCAACTCGCACGGAGGCTTTAACGACAGTTTCAGATCCGATTCATAAATACAGCTCCCCTACGCCAAAAATAAAAATTAATCAAGAGTATTATGCATAAAAAAATTAAACTATTATTTATTTATGCATAATACTTTGATACTAACTGATTACTTGATTAGTTCTTATATTCGGCGCCGGTGAACTGTATTATAAATCGGATCTGAGATTCTCGCTATAGCCCGCGCGGGATTCAACTTGTCGCTATCGACTTGAGACGTTAATAATTTCTCGAATAACAATTCGATTATGCTAAAATTTTCCAGAAAACTTCTTTGCACTATTGTTAACAACTTTCTTGCAGGAAGTTTTTTCTCTCTTAAAATTCTCTCGATAGACGAAACGCTGGAAGTTAAAGAAGTCCGAAAAGCGCTACGCATCAGAAAAATGTTAAGAAACATTTTTTTTAAATAGATTTTTAAATTCATTTTGCTCTATCAGTCGAAGGATATTTAAAATGCCATTCCCTGAAAGTTTTATTAAAAAATCAGAAGTACTGACTGACTTAGCACGAGTTGAAGTAAAAAATGAATTAAAAGTGATTTTTTCAAAAAACCCAGTTTTTTGGCTTTAATTAGGAAACTAAAAAAGCTTAAACTTTTTTCCTAAGGAAAATAAGAAGCGCAATGAAATTCTACATCTATATATTTTCTTTGAAAATTAAAATTTGGAAATGTTTTTAAAAGCTTCCAGGGGCCTCCCTACTCCCGGCGAAATAAGTTCTTTTCCTAAATTTTTTTATTCCACTTTTTGGTAATTTAAATAGTAGAATTTAACTAGCATAATTAATAAAATTTCATTAATTAAGGTTAGGAGATTTTTAAAAAATTGAATAATTACGTCACTTTTTCCCCAATGGAAAGTGGTTTTTGCAAACACGTATTTTGCATCAAGAGGTCCACCAAGAATTCTGGGAGGGTCTCCAGTCCATTCAGCTTTTAATTCCACTGTTTGATAGGAAAAGAAAAAGAATTATACAATAAATAAAGCATAATTAAATTCATAAATAAAAATGAATAATTTTTAATACCTGTGTGACCAGTATTTTGCATGTACACTTTTATTGGTGATTTATGAAAATCTATAACTTTTAGTTTTTTCGAAATAGATGGAAAACCTTCCTTGGGATCTGGCTTAATAATTATTGGAGACTGCTTTGTCCCTTTACATTTTTTATATTCATTGCCCCAGTCCTTAATTTTTTTGTAGCTGTACGTGTCTGCAAAAAAAACATGAAAACTGTCAAACTTTGAAATTAGAAATAACTATATAAATTATTACTTTTATTACTTTGATAATTTTATCAAGAATTAGTGCATTTTTATTATTCAACAAAATATAATTATCCCATGACATTTTGTTCCGATTTTGAATTTAAAAAAATAAACTTCATTAAATTCTGAAGAGCTTGAAGCTTTGGAGATTTATCTCCTCTATCTGTTTATTAATATTTTTTTTGCTAAAATTATGGAAAAAGTGCCATTTTTTAAATTAAAATTTTGTTACGCTTTAATAACTAATTGGCTAAATTTTATATTGCCTTAAATAGATGTTTAGGGAGCCATAGAAAAAAAATATTTTGTTTATTATTCCATTTATTTGTTATAGGAAAATTTTCTGAAAAAATTAGGATATAGTCTTTT
This sequence comes from Druon quercuslanigerum, assembly GCA_010014905.2. Lineage (NCBI taxonomy): Eukaryota > Metazoa > Arthropoda > Insecta > Hymenoptera > Cynipidae > Druon > Druon quercuslanigerum. Next base: position 12,736 of record JAAAKG020013711.1, on the reverse strand, counting down.
TAAAGTTAAAAATTATCAGTTTGCTAAAAGTGCTGTATATCAATGAAAAATTGACAGTTAATTATAAAAACTAATTAAAAATTTTATAAAAACCATTGTAATAAACCATTCTCGTGGCAAAATATTAAAATTTGAGATTTTTTCAAATTATAATTTCTTTTAATCGCCAGAACGACTTCAGGGATTCCTTCAAATAATAAATAGTTATTAATATTTAATCAAATTTAATCATTTGGGTTTTTATAAACAAATTATATAAACAATTCAAAAATTTTGGCCCTTTCAAATAGAAAAAAAAAAATTTTGCACTGAAAATGTTTTAAGCTGTTGGAAGAATGACTGCGAGTCACAAAAATATTTAAGAAGTTAACAATAACTATTGTTATAAATAATTCTTGTAACAAAATATTAAAATTTAAGGTCTTATACAATTAAAATTTTTTTAATCGCAACTAAAATTTTTATAAACAATTGAGATAAACAAATTCCAAATGTCTCTTAGTCCAATGCACATATTTCTTTAAGAGAATATTGATTTACAGAATTCTATTTCTCAATTTTTCATTTGAAGAAACCAGATTTTTTGCTACTTGAAACTGCCGAAATTAAAATTTTTTATCTTATTTGTTTATAAGTGTTTAGATTCTTTCATTTTAACAAATATTATCGAATATATATTATTTTCAGGAATATCTGTACCCATTCTGGCCATAAATGCCAATTTAAATTTGATAAAACCTTAAGTTTAAATATTTGATTTCAAGAATTGTTTATAACAATGGTTATTATAAACTTCGAAATTCGTTTTGTGATGAAATAATTCATATAAAGCACTCTTAGCAACAAAACGAAAATTCCGATAAGAAGACTATTTGTCGATTTTTTCATAAAATTTGTTTATAACAAATAAATAGAATAATAAACAAATTGTTTATATTTTATGTGTCCCTAAACAATAATTCAAGACAATAGAAAGTTTTACTGATCAGTTATTAAAGCGTGAAAAATGGGTATGTACAAAATTTCCGTTTTTCCATACTTTGAGTGAAAGAATTATTAATAAACAAATAGAGGAGACAGCAGTTCAGAACGTCAAGCGTCAAAAGTCACTGCCTTTCGAGGTAAATCCCAATGCATTCTTACTAACCACAAAAAATTATTATTTATGCGAAATTAAACTAAACATACAATTATTTACATAATTTCAAAATTAACAATATTTAATTTAATTTAATTTAATTTGAAAAATTTCAAAGACAAAAAAATTTTCCTTAAAAATTTCCAGATTCTTCTTTGAAAATTTTTTGAAAATACTTTAAAATCTTTTAGAACATTCTAATAAATTTAATTTTTTTATTAGAAAACAATTAGACAATTTTATTATTTTCTTAAAACGTTTAAAAATTCTTAAAATGCTTCGTATTTTTAGTTTTAAATATTCAGAAATGTAGATTTAGTTTTAATGTTTTCTCAATCATCTTAAGATTTTAACTTTTTTAGATTCTTTTCAAAACTACTACAACTTGTAAATTGTAATTAAATTTATCAGTTTAAAAATCACTTTCCTAAAAAAAATAATTAAAAAAAAATGGTTACATTTTTAAAGAAAGTGATCAATTTCCAACTAAAATTGTAAATCTTGAACTGAAATTGTTGATTTTTAAACCAACAAGATTATTTTTCAACTAAAATTTCGAATCTGTAACTAGAATAATTAAATTATTGACAGCGAGGTGAATATTTAATCAAGAAGATTAATTTCTACCGAAAAAGATAAATTTTAATTTAGCCATGAAAGATCAATTTGATCAAAAAATTGAATAATTAAATTTTTAGTCAAAAAATTAATTTTAAAGCAAAAAATTAATTTTTATATAAAATAATGGAATATTCAACTGGAATAATGGTTACATTTTCAATTTATAAAACAAAGTAGTTTTGGACCGAAAAAGAAACAAATTTTCTACAAAATGATTAAATTTTTGACTAAAAATTCCTCTTCATCCAAAGAAAAAAACTATTTTTCCATTAAATAGTTCATATTTCAGCAAAAAAAAAAAAAATTTTTAATTAAAATGATAAATTGGAATAAAAAAAATTCTACAAAAGAGTTTAATTTTTAGCCAATTAATTTTATTTCAGACCTAATGGATAAATTTTCAACTAAAATGATGAACATTGAACTGTAATACTTAAACTTTTAATTGAAACAATTTTAAACATGAATTTGTTATAAACAAATAAATAAATGAAAATTTGTTTCGTGGAGATAGGCGACGATTTATCACTTTATTCGCACTAAATTTTAACAATTTATAGACAAAAAGAGTTTTTCAGTTGCATTAAGAAAAAGTTAATAAATAATTTGTAATTTTTAAAACACATTTTATAAACAAATAACTATATCAGGTGTCTTTGATGGAATAAATAAAGTTTTTTTCAATAGAAACGATCAGATATCCTTTGGAAATAAAACCTAAGTATAATATTTGGCCACCAAATAAAAATTAATAATTGTTTAAACTACCTTAATTAACAAATTCACTTTTTGGCTATTTCTGGAAATACAAACTTGATTTTTTCTATGCAATTAACTTCAAGTAACTAACTTGTAATTCTAAAGAACATTTTGATGACACTAAACAATTTATTATTTTAAACACCAATTTTTTAACCAAATTGTTATCATTCTTTGTATTTATATATATAAAATACCGTCCTTTTCAAGGAATTAACCAAAATTATTTAACAAATGTATTATTTGACTAGTTTTTATCATTTAAACTTTTTTTTTAATCAACTCTCAATAGCAAATTTGTTAATTTTTGTAATAGTTCTATAATCATCCACTTTTTTATTGTTATTAATAATTTAATTAACTTAGCCATACAGTTTTGGCATTCCTTCTTATTCTCTGCTGTAAGAGGGATTATTTTATTAGTTTAGTTTACAAATGCATTAGCCGAGACAAATTTTTTTATTACATTGTTAATAAAAATAAAAATAGTGGTTCGTTATCGAAATATTAAAAAAGTTAAAAAATGTGTTACTAAAAATTTATAACGCAAAAAAAACAGGTTTAAATACTAACAAATAGACAAACAATGAATTTGTTAATTAAGCTTGGGTGAAAAATTATCAAATGATATCAGTTCATAGCAAAAAATAATTGGTAAATAGCTGGCTGTTATTTCCCTGAAAAGAGCAGTATTTTATATTTAAATACAAACAATGATACAAATTTGTTTAAATGACTGTTGTTTACGATAATAAATGTACTTTTATTAAATTTTTCTTGAAAATTTAGAAGTTAGTTATTTACAATTAATTGCATCAAAAAAATCAAGTTTGTACCTAAAAAAATATCCAAATAGTGCATTTGTTAATTAAGGTAATTCAAATAATTATTTATTTTTATTTGATGGCCAAATGTTACACTTAGGTTTTATTTTCAAGTAATTTGTGATCGATTTCATATAAAAAACTTTATTTCTTCCATCAAAAAAACCTGATATCGTTATTTGTTTATAAAATGTGCTTTTAAAATTACAAATTATTTATTAACTTTTTATTAATTAAACTAAAAAACTCTTCTTGTTTATAAATTGTTTAAATTTAGTGCGAATCAAGTGACGAATAACCGCCAATCTCCATAAAACCATTTTCATTTACTTATTTGTTTATAACAAATTCAATTCCTTTTTTAACATTTGCATTGCTGTAAGAAATTTTTTTGAAAGTAAGTTTTAGTTTTCTAGGTGTTTTTAATTGAACCGAAGTATTTTTTTAAACACGGTATACATAAAAAGTCCTTTTTTTCATATTTCTTATCAAATAAACAAAACAAAAAGATTTTTTTAATCGACCATGACAGTTCGATGCGAAATTTTATTACCTTTCATTTTTTCAAAGTTAAAATGGATAATAATTGTCTTTTAAAAATAATTTTGTTCACGGAAGTTTTTTTTTCTCTGTGATGAAATATTTGTTAAAGAAATTAAAAAAATATCACTTACTTGCTCCTAAAATCAGACTGAGAAGAATAGCCGCAAACAAGTGTCGCTGATTCAATTCGAAACACTCCATACTCTTAAATTTTATTAAAAAAAATAGAATTGAAATTAAATTTTTTTATTGAAATTTATACACTTTCTTAATTCACTTGAAAAACCGTTGTTTGAATAAACAGTTAAGTCTACAAATCGGATGCTTGTATCCTAAAAAAGAAGTCGCTCTTGAAAAAACGACTATATATAGGCCCAGATTCTTATCTCACTTATCTCGTTTTCTCAATGTTTATTATGAACGTTATTTTGTCCTAAATTTTTTTTCTACGCGATTTTAAAAACCGGAGGAAAAAATCACATTTTGATAAACAACAAAATTAAAAAAAAGGACAACTCTGTTATTTTTAGAAATTTGATTAATTATTGAAATAATAAATAACCAATTTTTGTAAAAAGAAAAAAAAATGGAAATTATAATTTAAGTTTGTGACTACTCATAATCATTCATTTTTTAATAATAAAAAGTAGAATGTACTGCAAGGAAAAAATATTATTCAAAATTTGACTATTTCTTATTTAAAAGTAATAAATTTATTACCTCATACTTTATAAGTATTTTTGAAAACCTAAAATTGATTGATGTCTCTCATTAGTCTTAGTTCATAAATTGTTCAACGAAAAAATCATTCTTTTTAATGATATTGAAAGTATTTGTAAATTTAAGTTCTTCAAAAATAAAAAATTTTAATTGAAGATATAAAGAATATAAATATTTAAATTATTAAGAATTTATTAGGTTTAATTTATTCGTTATTATTTATTTAAATTATTAAGAATGATCAAATAAATCATTTTATTTACGTCTTTGTTTTTTTATATTTTTATTGAAAAAATATTTTCATTCACCAAATTGCTCTAAATGACTAGAAAAACAGAGATTATTCTTGTGTTTTCATTTCGAACCTGGAACTTTTAAAAATATTTTTTTGGCGGACGTGACGAAGTGTGATCCAAAATCATCATGCATAGCCTTCACGAGTTTTACAATGTTACCTTAACATGGTTTTAATGAAGAAGGAAATGCCCTAAATAAACTTTTATATTTTTACAAAAAAAATTTTATCTCTCTACTATTGAATTTACGTACATTTTCTACTAATCATTGGTAAATCACTATTAATTAGTAAAATTCCACTAATACAGATTTAGAATTGTAGATACAATAAAAATAATTTTATTTAATTAAGAAAAAATTATTCTGATTTAAAAAAATCAGACTAAATAAATTATTTCTTAAACTTGAACATAAATTTTCTTCGAATACATGACAGGTTACTATTAACTTCACTGATTTATAAAAGTCAAAGTTTCAGTTCAGGAAGAAATAATTTCAATAAAAAAAAGGAACCAGTTGTTTTGGGACGAATTTGAAATTATTCACTGAGTATAATTGATAAAAATTAAAACGTATAATAGAATAGATTTTAAGCAACATGATATGGAAAATTTTAATTTTTTCTAAATAATAATTTACATAGTAGATGGAATATAATAGTTCTTGTCTTTTTTCAAGTTTAAAAAGCATGAAGAAAAATAAATAGAGATTTTACTTAAAAAGAGTTTTATTTATGTGCAATAATTGTTTAATGAGTAGTTTGTAATAATACAATATTTCGTAAAATTTATTTGTTCTGATAAAAAAGATTTTCCTCAGACTACTTCATAAAAAAATTCATTTTTTCCAGATTCATCTTTTCAGTTGAAAATTCAAGCATCTTTCTAATTATATTTGTTTGTTTGAAAATTAAATTTCTTCTAAATAATATTTTAAATTAAAAAATGATATTTTCTTTTTAGAAGCTATCGTATTTTGTTCAAAATTCATCATTTTTTGTAGAAATTTAATCTTCTTTAAAAATTCATACGTCAAGGTTATAAATCCAACTGGATGGTTGAAAATTAATTTTCTTTTTTTCAAGAATTCAACTATTTTATTCAAATTTTTCATAATTTTTGATCAAATTAAACTGTTTTATATTTCAAATTAAAATTATTTTGATCAAAATGCCATCTTCGTTACCCATACAAAAAGGAAGCGATTAGAAATTTCTATACTGTTTTTTTTTTCATTTTTCAGTCTTTAACCATTATTTTATTTTAAGGACCTAATACTTAACAAAAATAAGTTTGTCAAAAGGCTAAAAAAAATTTTGCAAGTGCAGTTTAGGTTCAAGCTTATAAAAAACTTTAACAATTATTCAAAATTTGAAAAGCTTAAAAAAATAATTTAATGCAGGCTTGAAGGGTTTGAACATAGTTAGGGATTTTTAGAAATTTTCACTAGAATAAATATATTTAAAAAATTTGCAAAAATTCATAAAATATTTTTAAAAATCTTTGATTGTTCCACAAGCAATTTTTTCAAAAATTCTATGAAATTCTCTAATATAAAAGCAATTTATTAGAAATATTATATCTTTCCATTCATTGAATTTAAAAATATGGAAACTATGCCGAGACCCCCGAATTGATAAGGGATTTTTTAAATAGAAGTTTTTAAATTTTCAGTAGATTTCAGTAATTTAAAATTTTTTTAGGCATTTAAAAAGATATTAAAGATTTTAAGATTGACCGAATTTTAATTTTCCCTGCCCATTAACATTCGAATCTTTTAATCTGCTAATATTTTTAAAATAGCATCTATTAAAAACAGAACAAAAAAATCTTTCAAATAAAAATTTAAAGTTCTGAAATTTTATTCAATTGTTAAAAAAAAACAAAAAACATTTCTACCATAGAAGATGAATTTTTTTTAAAAAGTGTACAGGTGGATATTTCAACCAAAAAAGATGAAATTTCGTCCAAAAATAATTAATCTTTCTATTTCAACGACGAATTTTCGTAAAATACTGAAATTTCAGTTGTGAAAGAAAAAATTTTAACTGAATTTTAAGAATCTCCGAGACACATTATTAATTTTCAGGTGAAAATAATTTTTGTAACAAAAACATAAATCTTCATTTTAAAAAAAGGTCAAGAAACTGGTTGATCTTTTCTCGGAACTTTTATCCAATCAGTCGAGTTTTCAATTTAAAAAAATGAGTTTTTAAAAAAATAGTTCTATTTTTAAACAAAGATATGAGTTTGCAACTGAAAGTCTGAATCATAAATAAAAAACTTTTTTTTTAGCAAAGTATATCACCAAAATTGATAAAAATAGTTGAATCCTCAAGCGAAGAAAATTAGTTTTTAAATCAAACAGATTCTACTAAATCAGATAAATTTTTAAATCAAAAATACAATTTTTAAAACAAAAAAAATTTGTATTTTCAACTAAAAAATATTCTAGTTTGACTTTTCAACATCAAGATATGAGTTTTTCAACAAGAAGAAAAACAGTTGAATTTTAAACAAAAGCCGACAATTTTTTAACAAAATCGTTAAATTTCCCACAAATTATTTGCATTATTATCCAAGAAAGATGTAAATTCTACTAAATACAATGCATTTTTTAAAACAAAAAGACAAATTTGCAAAAAAGAATAGTTGAATTTTTTCGTCTACGGAAGATGCCATTTGACTTTTCAATCCGAAATTATAAATTTTGGACAACAAGTACATTTCAGTCGCATTTTTTTCCAAGAAAGATGAAATCTCTACTAAAATAGATCAATCAAAAAAATGTTAGTATCTTCATCTATAAAGAAGCTCTTGACTTTTCATGAGCAAAATATAAATTTTAAACTGCAAGTAAATTCTCTACGAAATAGTTGAATTTTCAACCAAAAAGGGTGATATTAAAACCAAATTTTCAATAAAATCTGCAGTTAACGCTACCAAAAAACCAAGTTTTCTACACATTTCAAGAAAGTTCGAAATTAAGCAAACCTGTTTTTTTAAAATTTATAACTTCATATTATTGCTTAAATCCAAAAACTGTAAGGGGGGTATGCACTCGAAATAACAAAAAAAAAAAGAATAATTGATGAAACCAAAACGACTTTATGTAATTATTATTATTATTATCATTATTATTACACCATTAGGCTGTTTTCCTTTCGAGGTAGGGGTGATTCACTCGGTGAGGGAGTAGTGTGAGGTAGGGGTTATAAAATTTTTAGATTGATCTAGAATTCTCGTGTTATTTGATTGATTTGATTTTACCTCAAAAAGGTGAAAAGCTGATTATAATTCAACTGATATTTGAATAACTCCGTCGCAGTTAGGACTGGATTCTGTTTTTAGTGCTGCAAGCTAGCTTTTTCCGCAAGTCTTTTTAAATTTCCACAGCTTCATCTGTCACATAATAAATTCTGTTAACAACGCTGAATTTCTTCTGGAAGAACTCGTTGATGAGCTTTTGTAATGTGTACACAGCTACACTGTTATGACTTAAACAATCTGAGATGATTGCCATGCTAAAATGCTTCAGTTCGTTTCCATCTTTGTAATAAAATAAGTACTGTAAATAAAGTTGCTTAATTATTATTCCAATGGGAATATTGTGCAGCATTTTGAATGATGACAGCATAATTTTCAGCAAAGCCAAGTAAAATTCAGTACTCTCCTTCTTTTAAGTATAGCTTCAAGCTGCTACAGAAACAAACCTTGTTGTTTCACATAAAATTCGTGAGGTTTCAGGTTTTTAAGTTAAGTACAGAGTGCTTTTACGAAAACATCAGCGCCTCTTATTTCGGTATGCAAAGTGCTTCTATCACTTTGCTGCCGAGCTTAATATGTCACTGTGTCGAAACTATTCACGTCCAATAGATGAGCCAGATATTTAAAAAAATTTTGAATGTCAGGACAAGATTCGCATTCGTTAAAATGACAAGCTTCAGTGGGTTCACTGCACATGATTTCTTAAAGGCAGTGATGATGATCTGACACTTGTCTGTCAGTTCCCTCAGTTAAATGTTTAATATCAATCGTATTTAACATTAACTTTCCGTTTTCATGATAAACGCAGGCACAATCATTGTAAGTTTCACTTGCTTCAGCTAAAACAGTGCTTTGGTCTTAGTTGTGCGAATTTCGAAAGTCCAATCTTCACATTTTCATGTAGAGCTACAAATCTGGCATATAATTTTGAAAGATTGCACAGAATCAGTCTCTTATGTACTTGCTCACGAGAACCGTCTGGTTTTTTGACAGATATGAAATCTTTCTTACCTGGCATCTGTCAAGCATTCTCGTCATCTTCTTGCAACTTTGTTACCAAATTTTCAGTTTCTTCTGCCAATTATTGTCCTTGCTTGACTTTGGGAAAAGTCAGAACTTCACTTTTGGCAACTAACTCTTTCGCTTTTCTGGCTTCACCTTCAGATGCACCGAATTTTCGCATTATTTGTCTGCGACTCCAAGACTTAGGCTCAAGAGTGAGTAGACAAATCTTTTCTGAATATATAGTGCACTTTTATTCTACTTTTTCTTTTATTTAATTCAGGACTTCGAGACCCGCTAAGTGATTTTCATCATTGCATCCTTCTTTTTCATTTCCCATTAGCAAGCAAAAATCTGTGTCCTCGTTTATCGCTTTCTCTACATTAATAACAGGCTCTTTTATAACCCCGAATGGCTGTAAATTTAGAGTTCTACATTCTTTTCTACAAGCACCACATATTTTACTGCCTTTCAGCAAATCAGGAAACAATATTTGCTCATTTTCCGTTAAAAGACTTAGATTAATTTCTTTTACATGTTTCTCCTTATGAAAAGGATTTGCACATCTGCTGCGAAAATGTTTTATCGAAGACATGGTCAGCGCTAGATGACCATGAAAGTTCTTTAGGGATCTCACTTTCCTTCGAAAGCAACGATTCGCAAAGAGAGTTGCAAACGACCTTATAACCGGAACTAAATGAACAAAAACCACATAAAATAAGGATAAACAATTTATGAATGTATACAACTAAGAAACAAAATTGACCCACAACAAATCAAAGACAACACACACAGAAAAATTCTAAACATTATACGTTGGCTGGCCTTTCAGGAGACTGAAGTCAGAGTAGAGTAACGCAGTGCAATGTTTTGCTGGAGGCCAAGAAACAAATGACATTCTATGTGATTGCCTTTCGTTTCTTGGTACAATATCTGAAGCAAATGAAAATCTATGTACGTGGATGTCTTTTGTTTTTCGGCTATACACAAGACGAAGTTTAATCCAGCCAAAGAAAGAACGAATCCTGAATAATTTATTTGTATGGATAGTTTTAACTATTGTTAGTTGATTTAAGCCTTTCACAAGTCCGTTTTATATGACAGTAATGATGAAAATATACAGCAAAATTTAAAAACAAAACATTATAGTAATAATATAATAATGTATTACTCGAAAATTTAATACTCTGCAGTCACAATCTCAAACGCAAAACGTGTTATGGATTCATTGAAGAAATGGAAAGCAAATTTAGTTTGTACACACAAAGGGCCTTCTGATTACCGATATGTACTTAAAATACATAAATTCTAGTTTATAATATAATACTGAGGTGGCGCCACGAACTTAAAATTTTTTGATATCAATGGATAATAGACCACAGGAATAGAAGTAGAAACAATATAGTCGATTCCTACTATATTACATTACCACAACCATATAGTCGTTAGAAAATTTTATTTTAATTTTTGTTATATTTTAGAGCCTATTTAATTGATTTGAATCATTTTAAACAATATCAAATCTTTTTTGAGATTTAGGGTAGTTTTATTAAATTTCAAAAAGTTTCTAAGAGCTCTGAAAAGCTTTAAAGGATTTAAAAAGATTATTAGGGATTCGAACAATCTTCGGGCATTTTAAATAAATTTCAATAATTTGAAGTGATTCCAAAGGAGTTTGAGGATTTTACAGTATTTTTAGAAATTCTAAGGAAGTTTTAAACGCTTTAAAAATTTTCCAAGGATTTTAAAGGATTTGGTATATTTTAGGGTATTTATATTAAAATTTGAATGATTTTTCGGTAGACTAAAACATTTTATTGAATTTTAAAGGATTTGAAATATTTAAGGATATTTTAAAAGATTTAACGGACTTTTCATTTGAGTTCAGTAATTTAATAGGATTTGAAAGGACTCTGAATATTTTTGGGCATGCTGAAAGATTTTGAGGGATGTTTAATAAATCTAAAGAATTTGAAGGTATTTAAGGAATTTTAATTATTTTAAGGGATTTGAAAAAATTGTCATGCGGTCGTTAAGAATTTCCCAAGACAGAAAACGATTTTAAGGGATTTTATATGATATCTGAGGATTTCAGCCATTATAAGGGATTTTAAAATTTCTCAAGTTATTCTAATAACTTTTCAAGATATCCCCTCGTTTGGAAAAACACGTTTTCAAGAGGAAATTAGGCGATCTTTTTCTTTAAAATGCGTGGGAAATTGAAAAAAAAGTTTAAATTTGACAAAGCAGCAGTGGTTTTTCAAAAAATTGAAAATCGGTTTTCTCCACAAATTCACCCTTAATTTGTTGCTAATTTTGTATTAAACTTGTACTATGATAATAACGATATATTGTAAGTTTAAAAGAATATAAAAATGTGGTTTTCCAGAAAATATAATTTATTCATGTTTTCAAATTGGAAGCAAATAATAAAAAACAATTTTAATTTTCAATTAAACAATTGGGTTGAAAATAAACTTTTTTTTGATAATTAGGCTTTTCGGGCCGTAAATCCAACTGTTTGGTAAAAGATTCAACTTTAGGTTGAAAATTCAACTATTTGGTAGAAAATTCATCTTTTTGGCTTAAAAACACAACTATTTATTTGAAAATTTAACTATTTGATTATAAATCAACCTTTTTTCATAATTCTTAAATTTGGGTTAGAAATTAAATTTTTTAAAGAAAATTAAACTATGCGTTTGAAATATAACTTTTTTATTGAAAATTTAACTGTTTTGTAGAAAATTCGTCTTGCTGCCTTCATAGTTCAATAATTCAGTTGAAAACTTTTTGTTCTCTCAAATGAAAAATCTTTCTTGGTTGAAATTGGAACTATTTTGATAAAGAATTTATGTTTTGGCATTAAAACTCTAACTGATTGGTCAAAAATTTTATTATATTGATAAAAAATTCAATTTTTTAGTTGAAAATGAACTTTTTCGTTTAAAATTCGAACCTTTAATTGAAAAATATCAACTTTTAACTTTTGCGTTAAAAATTCAATTACGTTGTCGAAAGCTCTAGCCTTATAAAATTATTTTTTTGTTTTAAGATATAATGTTTAAACTAAATTTTCTTTTTTTAATGTAAAAAATTAATTTTTCAAACTGAAATTTTAAATATTACACTTGAAAATTCGTGTTTTTTATTAAAAAAAAAAAAATTGTAACTAAATATTTAACTAAACCATTTGAATATTATATCATTTCAGTTGAAAATTAATTTCTCTGGTTAAAAATCATTCTTTTTCAAAATAGGATTTTAAAAATCCATCTTTGGTTAAAAATTTATCTTTTTTGGTTAAAAATTCATGTATTTTGTTGAAAATTTGTCTTTTTTGGTTTAAGGTTAATCTTTCTGGTATAAAATTCATGTTTTTGTTTGAAAATCTAATTATTTTGTAGATACTTTAGGTTAAAAATTAATTTAAAAAATGAATATTTTACCATACCATTGTTGATAGAAAATGTTTCTTTTTGGTTCTAGGGCTGGGTATCAATACTACACATATCGAATCTACACATTGTGCAACTCTACACATTGCGTGTAGAATTTAAATGATG